>JAPYZK010005809.1:0-10960 GCA_030522785.1 Platygaster equestris
TTTCGCAACTAGTGGAATAATTATTTTTCAATGTATGTGATTCTCAAATTCTTTCTAGAAACCATTGAAATATTATTCCACAAGTTACAAACATTTTTGTGTGAATGAAAGTCTTACTTTTGAACCGATGAAATGAAAAAATGATAACTGTCCATTTTCCCGACTGCAATATCATTTTCCCGAAATTCAATTTCTTAGGAAAATTATGAAATTCCACTAGTTGCGAAATCTACCATTTTCCAACGCTGTTCAATAAATGAGAACAGTATAAAAAACAGGCACTTTTTCGACAGCGTTAAAAAATAGTACATTTCGCAACTAGTGGAATAATAATTTTCTAGTGTATGTGATTCTAAATTATTTCTAGAAACCGTTAAAATATATAATTACACAAGTTGCAAACATTTTTGTGTGAATGAAAGTCTTACTTTTGAAACGATGAAATGAAAAAATGAACACCGTCCATTTTCCCGAAAAACAATTTTTCCGACAACGCGTGACTATGTGAAATCGGTCGTGTCAAATTTCGAAAACAAAACATAACACGTCAGAAATGAAATTTCGACACTGTCAAATGTCGAAAACAAAATAACACGTTAAACAACTTTTGCTGAGGAACTAAAATTTTGTCTGAAAGAGAGGTTTCGGGAAAATGGTCTTTTGGAATACAGCATTCGAAAAAATGAACGAGAATCTGAAAAAAATCAACAGTGTGAATTCCCATTGAAATAAAGACTATAAAACTCATACTTGTCTACAGATTCTCCCCACATGCAAGCTTCTCCGCCAATGAAAAGATTCTCGTCCCCGTTGAATCCGGAAAAATCGCATTTGTAATATTTTGCCCAATCCCCACCTCCACTCAGGTCATCCAGGTACCAACAGGTAGACAAAATAGCACGATAACCTTTTTTCGTTATACTTTCCAACTCGGACAAAAACTCACCGGTCCAAACGTGGACCACTGTGTTTTCCGGCATTTCGACGCCATTGTCGAATACCTAGGTCAACCCACGTAATATTTAATTCAGTTCATTTTTGTTCAATTAGGAAATCAAAAGAGGGCAGTATAAATTCATTTCTAACCCAATTTATAAACGATTTCGAAAAAAATTTGTCTTGATTTGTGGACAGAGAAGACACTATTTAGATGCTGTTAGTACAGTTAATCAAAACAAAATAAACACACAATTTTAAACACATTAATGAGCAATTCGGACCGAATTTAGGGACACTTCGGGTACCTTCCTTGTAAGACAATTTTTATTCAATCAATGCAAAAAATCAGAGTTTAATTATAACTTGATGAAGAGTCAATTAATGCACAACTGACATATAATTACGACTGAATGAATTAAAATAAGACTCAATTTGAACCCAATTAATACACAATTCTGACAGAATTTTGACTCCTATCTCAACTCGATCAATACACTATTCCTACTTAATTCCTGCAACAGATCAAAGACCAATAACAACTCAATTTTTATCCAATCAATATACAATGAACATACGTGTTCAACTCAGTGAATTCATATCGAACCGAATTTCAACCTAATTTACGCACAATTGTAGAACCATTCCTACTCAATTTTAACTTAATCAATACACGATTTAAAAACTTTTTTGACTCAATTCATGCAAAAAGTCGAACAAATTTCCATGAATCATAAGGTTCATTGCTTGCCGAATTCAATCACCTCTTGCCAAACGATGGGATGCTTGCCCAACGAATTCGTAATGTTCATCACTTTTCCGATGTAAATTTCTTCGAGTTTCGTACCGTTCGCGATACCATATTTTTCCATGAAAGCTTTTATTTCCGGATTGCTGTTCCAGCACTCAAAAGGAACTTCGTCCCCTCCCAAATGAAAATAGTCGTCGGAAAATACATGCGTGACTTCATCGAAAAGACTTTCCAAAAATTTGTAAACTTTTGGGTTCGTAGGGTTCATTGGTCCAGTTTCGCCATTTGGTTTTCCATCGGAACCTTTGATGAAAGCGAACGTTTCTTATCATCAATTTCTTATCAACTTTCAGAATTCGTGGAGTCTCTTACGTTTTTGGGGAAATCTTATAGGGTTTAGTTAGAAGGGTGTTTATTTGACTTCGATGTATAAAATAGCACATGCAACATGGAGAAAAAGTTTTTCTGCCTAGGTGCATAATATACTATTGTTCACTCTCTCAGGATCGAATTTCTCAAAATGCACCATTTAGTATTTTTAGTGATATTTTATGACTCGTTAATGTACCGAACGCCAGGTAACTATACTTATAGTTACCCGTACTATAAATTACTAGCTATAAATACAGTACTATAAAATAGTAGCAAATTACTAATTTAAATATTACGAAAAGCTTACTTTACCAAATTGTAAAAATCGACCAATTCATTAGTCGTGAGTGAATAACGACTATTTCGTCAGTGGAATAGCTCGTAACTATTCAAAATAGTGGAATATCTATTGATTAAATCCTAATCTACTAATATATTTGCCGTTTATAAGAAATGAAATAGTTAATTGATTAATCATTAACAATTAATCAGTCAGTCAACTAATAGTAAGTGTACTTATCAAACCGAACCAATTAGTTAACTAGTTCATTAATCGTTAGTGAAAAATGAAAATTTTGTCAATAAAATAGCTCGAAACTATTAAAAGTGGTGGAATATTCACTAATTCAATCTAAATTTACCATATATCAGTCGTCAGTGAAAGGTTTATTGAATGACTAATTTTTTAACCGAATTATGATGAACTATAAATGAACTACTTAAGTCATAGTTACTTAAATAGTTAATAGTGAACCATAAATTAACAAGTTGATTAATAATTATTCAACTAGTCTATGATTAAGTTTTAATGAGTCAATTAATTGGTGGCTAACTCGATCGTTAACGAATTAATTATAGTCGTTAAGAAAAATGACCATTTTTCAAGGAAATAGCTCGTGAGTATCAAAAATGGTGAAATGTAGATTGAATCGACCTAAATCGACTAATTTTTAAGTCGTTCGTAAAATATTAAACAGTCAACTAATGAGTTACCTAATTAATAGTACCTTATCAATTGACTCATTGATAGTAACTCATTCATGAACTGCCTTATAGTAATTGATTAGTCAACAAATTGAAAGTAACTAATTAGTTAACTAATTGAGTATACTAATAATTAGTGAACTGATCAATATAATAACTATATAATATTATAATAGATAACTATATTATATAATATAATAACTATCCAGCAACCACCTATCTAAGTGGTCAGAGGTTTATCAGGGTAATCAATACCTTACTAATTAGTCAATTAATATATCAGTCGTTAGTGAAAATGACTATTTTTGTATCGAAATAGCTCTCGTAAGTATACAAAATCGTGGAATATTGACTAATTCAATCTAAATCTACTAATTATCACTAAATTATCAGTAAGCATTCATTAATGAACTAAATAGTTAACCAATTTCTATTCAACTAATTACCTAACAAATCAATAGTTAACGAATAATTGATAAGTCAACGAATATTCATTCGATTCATCAATAGTCAACTAATTAGTCAACTAACTCGTAAGTCATCAGTAGAAAATAACAGTTTCGTCCGTAAAATAGCTATTAAGTAGCGAAAATAGTGAAATTTAATTTAATTCGATTTTAATCTACCAATTCATCAGTCATTAGTATAAAAAATTGGTTAGCTGATTAATTTTTAACTTTACCGTAACAAGCAGTCAATAAATCGGGATAGCCCAGTCCCCAGGAAGCAACGTGTCCCGGAGTGTCAAACTCGGCGACCACCCGGATCCCTCGTAGCTTTGCATAGTTTATCACATCCAGCACATTTTGCTTGGTGTAGATCATGCTCGGGTGGTAAGCTCCTTTAGCCGACAAATCGGGGAACATCGCGCTCTGATAAGGGAAACTATTGTCGTCTACGATGTGCCAGTGGAAAACATTGAATTTATTGTAAGACATCGCGTCCAGTGTCAGGAATATGTCAGGCATGGGGAGATAGTGCCTCGAGGTGTCCAATAAAAGGCCTCGGTGCTTGAAATATGGCTTGTCGTTCATGAACTGCGACTTTATGCTGAGCTGTAGAATCGAATAGCATGGATAATCATTTTTTCCGATGATTACTTATTTCGTTTTGATAATGGAAAGTATATTTAGAATATTTGACCGAAGTGGTATGAATTGGTATAAAAACGAATAAAATAGTGCGTCTCTGCGGTTCGGCCTTCTGCGGCGCACAATTTCGCTTTTGCGATTCACTCGTCTTTGTTTTTGAATTGTGCTTGTTTAATTTTTAATTTGTATACTTTTCTGTATATTTCATTATTAATTCAAAGTTTGGGATTTATGTATTCTATTCGGAATGAGGATTGAAATTTCTTAATTTTGATTTCCAGTTGTCCAGATGGAGAAATTTTGAAATTACCGAGGTCATGCAGTTAGGGGTAGAAATTTTTGTAATGAATCGAATTCGATTTTTCAATGACAGGGTTACACTTTTTTGGAATCCAGATATATTTGTAACTTTTTTCCAAAATTAAGGTATTTTCGAGCAACAATTTTCAAAATTTAGAATTTTTTTGAAACGTCGAATATTTTTAATCTTAGAATTTTTTTATTTTAATCCTGGAATGTTGATACTTCGAATTCAAAATCTAATCGCATTGACAAATCTGAAATTACAAAATGGAGATGTAAATGTTAAAAATTTGTTGCATTCTAAATTTGAATTTTCAAAATTCTCAGTTTTTGCGCTCGAAATCGAAAACATTCTCGGAGAATTTGGGAAAGTATATAATTTTCAAGTATTTTTAAAAATGTTGATTCATTTTGACAAATTTCGGAAGAACTTCGAAATTAGTTATCCAAAATTGTTATGAAAAGGCCAATTTTCAAAACGATTTTCGGCAACTTTCCAAAATTTCTTAGGATTTTCGAACAGAAAAAGGAATTTTAAGCCTTTCTTATAATCATTGGAAGTATCTAAAAGTGGTATATAACTACAGGAATTTTTGTTTCGATTTATGAATTTTACGAATTCCACGGAATTGTAAGACGTATTTTACTATTTTCGTACATTTTAAAGATTCTTCGGACTTTGGACAATTTAATAAATTGACATTGGAAATCGATAGAATTTTGGAAGAATTTTGTAAAAGCATTTGAATTCTCTGGAAGTTTTATGAAATTTTCCACAAATGTTCAAACATTCTTTTCACTTCCAAAATGCCATAATAAAGCTTCAATATATCGAACTAAGAATACAATATGCTCGTAAGAACTCTCGTAAATAATTGAAATACCTTCGAATTATGTTTGAAAATCGACTCAATTATCGAATTCTAAGAAACTTATGATCAATTTTCAAAATTTACAGAAATCATTCAGTTCTCAAAAATTTCCGGAATTTCCATATTAGCATCCACTCAAATCCAAATTTGGAATTCGGAATTCGAATCATGAGAAATATAGCTATATTGAATATAAATTATCCAAAACTCATCTTTTAATACTTGATAATCATTATAACTTGTGTCGTAATGTCTATAAATTCAAGGAGCATTGTACAGGATATTCGAAATTTTTAAAAATGCACGCACTTCACAATTGCAGTAAATTATAGTGTAAATCCACTGAGTAGGATTTATTTGACTGCGTAAATAGTGAAGAATCACTAATTATTCAGTCATTTTCTACTACCTGGATAGTCGACAGTTATGAATTCCAGTTTGTATTTTAATTTTTTATTTATCTAGGAGGATAATATGGTAAATACTAATTTAATAGTGGAAATAGACGGTGAACAAAAACAAAGCTACTAGCAAATAATAAATTCGATCTGGAAGACTGGAACAGTATTAAAAAACTGTTCAATTTTCCTAAAACCTAATTACACAAAAAAACTCACTGTTTCTCCATCTCCAGTGGGAAACATCAACTGCGAAAACGTTTCCAAGCCACGCAAAACGCCCCAAACGCTGTGAGCCATCAAAGCAGCTTCCCTTTGTTTCGTGTTATATATTATCAACTCATCTGAAAGACAAATATTGGAAGAAAAAGGCATCTTGCCGATAAAATACTTATATCCCGTCAAATTTACATTCTTCGTCCATCAACAAGCTCGGCGTTTCGTCGCAAGTCGATTTGTTGATGACAGAAATTCTGATTACTTGGAGGAAACCCAAGTACCGGCCTTTCGGACGGTCCCCAGTGATCTTCTTAGCGACTTCCAGTTCTCGGTTGAGTATTCGAACGTATCGTTGGGTGAAATCTTGCAAAATATCGCAGCGAAAATCTTCGGAACGATCGATTACCTGAAGTGAGAGTCACATATACTATGGGAATCTCACAAGACGTTCATCTAACTCGAATAAATTGTCTCTTAGATTGGATTAAGGTTTACATAACCTTTGTTTGAATTTTTCGATATGTTACTTTCATGTCCTTTTGATAATTATATTCTTTTGGATTTATTTTTGATTATAACGAGTTGATGTATTTGAACTGTTCATTTAGACATGAACATCTAATTTTGTATATGTTTCAAAAAATTTTAATTTTTTGTTTTTGTGAAGAATGAAAGGATGTGCAAAAAATGAAAAAATTGGAAAATGAACAAAGTTTTTTGGATTTTGAGGAATTTGTCTGGGCACAGAGGGACTATGAGAAAAATAAAAAAATGAAGGGAATTTATGGGATTTCACGGGATTTCTACGGACAGAAAGAGACTTTATGGGATTTGATGGTAATTCATGGGATACAAAGGGAGTTGATGGAATTTGCTGTTCATTCATAGGATATAATGTAACTTAATGCGATTTCAAGGGTATGTTGAGGGAGTTCATGGGATGTATGGGGAATAAGGGAGGATATTAAAATTCCAGGCCAATTTTTAGATTCAATGGTAATTAATGGGATATAAAGAGATTATACAAGCGTTGAAGGGAATGAATGGTAATTCATGGGATATAGATAAAATTGATGAGATTTCATAATAATTCATAGGATTTTAAAGGACTTGTGAGGAATAAAACGGACTTTATGGGACTCAGAGTAAATAAATGGGATTAATTATTAATTCAGTGAAATGGATAATGGGACATGATGGGACTTGATGGGATCTTAAAAGTATGTTGAAGGAATTTATGGGATGTATGGAAAATAAGGAAAGATATCAGAATTCCAGACCAATTTTTGGATTCAATGGTGATTATGGGATATAAAGGGGTTATATAGGAGTTACAGGGAATTGAGGGTAATTCATGGGATATAAATGGAGTGAGTGAGATTTAATAATAATTTATAGGATTCTGATGGATTCCTGGGGAATTGTAAGGATTTTTTCGGACTTACAGTGAATATAAATGGGATTAAATGTCAATATTATGAGATTTGGTGAATAATGGGACATTATCGGAGTTGATGGGATTTTAAGGGTATGTGAAGGGAATTTATGGGATAATAATGGGATGTATCGAAAATAAGTGAATGTATTAGAATTTCAGGCCAATTTTTTGATTTAACGGTAATTAATGGGATATAAAAGAAATTATATAGGAGTTAAAAGGAATCAATGGTAATTAATGAGATATAGATGGAATTGATGAGATTCAATAAATTAATGATAATTTATAGGATTTCAAAAAACTTCTGGCCAATTTGAAGGACTTTATGGGACTTAGAGTGAATAAATGGGAATTGATGTTAATTAAATAAAATTTACTGGTGAATAATGGGATATGATAGAACTTGATGAGATTTTCAGGGTATGTATGAAATTTTGAGAGATAATTTACAGGATATTAAGGGAATGTACTGGAAATAAGGGTAGATTTTAAGGACATTCATGGGATTCAATGGTAATTAATGGGATGTAAAGGGATTACGTTGGAGTTGAAGGGAATTAATGGCAATTCATGGGATATAGGTGGAATTGATGAGATTTAATAATAAATTATAGGTTTTCAAAGGACTTCTGAAGAATTAAAAATACTTTATGGGACTTATAGTAAATAAATGTGATTAAATGTTAATTTAATGAGATTTACTGGTGAATGATGGGACATGATGGGACTTGATGGGGTTTTAAATTAAGGGAATTCATGGGGATGTATGGAAAATATGGAAAAATGTTATAATTTCACGCTAATTCATCGGATTGAACGGAAATAAATGGGATGTAAAAGGATTTTATAGGAGTTGAAGAGAATGAATGGGTTTTGATAGGATATAGTTGATGAGATTTAGTGTAATTTATGGGATTTTAAGTGACTTCCGGGGAATTAAAATGACTATCAGACCTAAGGAGATACATGGAATTCAATAGTAATTTGTGGGATTTACTGGTAAATAAAGAGATATGACAGAACTTGATGGGATTTTCAGGTCGAGGGATGCACTGGAAATAAGGGTAGATGTTCGCATTTCAAGGACATGTATAGGACTCATTGGTAATTATCTGGAACGTTATGGGACTTTATGTTGTTTAAAGTGATTTATAGAAATACGAAGGGACTTTCTTGGAGTTTAAGGGGAAGTATGGGATACAATGATAACTGTAATGGGATATAAAGGGAGTTTATGGGATTTTAAAATATTTGTAGGGACTTGACGAAAATTAATGAGATTAAATGGTAATCCATGAGATATTAGGGAAACTGACGGGATTTAATGGTAATTTATGGAATTTTACGGGGTTTCTAGAAAAAACAAGGTAAAAGTTGCTGACTGGGGGGACCTGGTTTTTTTCCATTAATATAGAGAGGAAACACTAATTATTCGTACTCAATTGCTGTATTGTAAAATAATTCATGAATGAGTATTGCTTTGTCCGTGAAATTATTTTTACAATCGGAAATAAGCTCTCGTTTCAGAGTTTATCACTGGAATTGATATCCATCTGAGATATAAATTCGATAGGGCACTTTTTTTTATAGGAAATTTGAATACTTTTTCAATTATGGAACATCCAAAAATTTCATAACAAATTCCAGAACTTCCAAAGTTTGAAATGTTCTGGAACTCCAAAATAACATATCTCAATTCACAACCTAGAAACTCCGAAGTGCTTAAAAATTTCAAAATCCATTCCAAGAAAACTTCGTATACCGAATGTTCAATACCTCCAAAAGTTTTTTGATTTTCAGAACTTCTAAATCTTATGACTTCCAAAATTTCAAAGCTTCACAACTTCGAAACTTACAAATCCTTTGAAACTCAAAAAGGAATGAGAATTTTCTTCGACTACAGAACAATCACATGCTCGTGCATCCTGATTTACAAAAAATGTAGTCAATCGAATGTTGAAGTTCCGTATAATTACTGTGGGGCTTGAAAGAATCTTATGGGGTCCCATAAAAATCTCTTAGCACCACAAGAGTCTTACCGTAGAAGAATAATATATTACCTTGAAACGGAAGGAGGAATCGATCGTGAAAAATGAATCGAAGATTATCCTGTTCTTCACTTGTGGCCAGGGTTCGCCCTTAGTTGCGTTCACCCAAGGCCCAGAATGTGCATGCCAATCGCACTTGCAGAAAGTTGGGAGTAGAGATACAGTAATTGCAACGAAACGCCAGTAATGGAAAGTCATCATCTTCAAACAACCTTATTATTTATATCGCCCTTATGGAAAAAAAATGACTTTGTACGGTCATTCGGAATTCTTAAATTGAAATTTCTGAATTTTCCGTGAATCTTAAAAATTTTAAACCGTCGAAAAAAGTGCCAATCATTGATTTTTTAAGTACTGAAAATTTTCGAATTCTCCAAAAAACTCGGAATACGTAGAACTTGAAAAAACTCGAAATTTACGAATTTGTTCAAATACTCGTGATTTGATAATGTTTTGAAAAGTTCAAATTATTCATTTTTTTTTGTTTTACTCAAAATCTCCAAATGTGTTAGAAAATTTCGAATTCCGAAATTTATCAAATAAATTTGGATTTGAAAATTCTTGGAAAAATTGCGAATTCTCAAAATTTTCAAAAGTACTCAACATTTTCGGAGTTTCCAAAATACGAACAACTTGCAAATTTTCGAAAGAACTTATGATATCTATATATTCCGGGAAACTTGGAATTTTCAGATTTTTTCAAAACCCGACAAAATTTCTAAAAAACTTGAATTTTTTCCAAATTTTCAGACAAACTCTAATTTCCTGAATTTTCGAAAACCCTAAAATGTTCAATTCTAACGAAAAACTTGAAATTTTTATACCTCCCAAAGAACTAAAAAACTTCGTATGTTACCCAAAACCAAAACTTCACAAAAAGTTTAAAACTTTGAATTTCTCAGGGAATCATAGGTTCCAAATAAAGAAAAAAAAAAAACTCAAAATTATTGAATTATTCAATCGTCACTTTCTTCATCAAGGCGAAATTCGATTTCTTTTAACAGCACATTTCGAACTATTTACGTCCTCTTTCTCGACTTATTTTCATGTTTACTGTACATTTTATGTTTTTTACTTAATGCTTCACATCGTATGATTTTTTAAATATGAAAGATTATCATTCATCATCATTATTAGTTTTATGAAATATTTATTGAACTTTTGTTTTACAAGATCACACTACCTCGATTATCCGGAGCCAAAGCGGCGAAAGAAATAGACACGTTCTCGGCGACAGTCGGTTTGGAACTAAGTCTGCTCCCACTCGAGACGGTTTTTTTATTCTGGGATCATCGGTCAAGTGCGGCTGCATCAGTTTGATCATTTGATTAGAGCTCCGATTTACCGGTGAAACTTCGTTTGGTTTGTTTACGATAAGAATAATCGGGATTCGAGAGGAGAATAATATTTTTATCAAGTTCGTTTCCACATGGGTTGCTAATATATTCGGATCGCAGTTTATCGAGATCGAAGTAGTTATCTCGAGTGCAGGAAAATACGAATTTGAATTGGTCAGGGGTAATTATGTATGTATGATTAATGAGGGAT
>JAPYZK010005810.1:0-11969 GCA_030522785.1 Platygaster equestris
AGAACAATTATTATCAATTTTTTCTGTGATGTGGAAGATATTCGAGTTTTGATAACAGTGGAAAAACTTCTCTTTTCTTATTTTTATGTTACATCATATATTATGCGATTTATAATTATTATAAATTTATTTATTATAATTAATCATTCGAATTAATTAATTTAATGAATTAGCTTATATTATAAAATTGTCACTTATGTTTTGAAAATCATGAAAAATTCATGTATAATTTTGAATTTCAATGTATTCGAAAATTCGTATTTTTCAATTTTTGGATAGCTTACGCAGTTTTCGGATTTTGAAATTTCGAAAATTGAGTTTGCGAATTTTTTTATAGTCTATACAGATACTTTCTTAAGTTGAGAATTAAAAAAAAACAAATAGTTCAAAATTTCGAAATTTATAAAAATTGAGAATTTGCACTTTTTCACCATCGATAGATATTATCGAGTTTTTTAATTTTCCAAAATTGATAAGTATTTTACAACTCAAAAAATGTCTGGAAATTCAAATTATACAATTCTGGAAAATCGATGTTTTGAAATTACTAAATATTCATTGATATTTTCGAATTTTAATGTAATCGAAAATGAATATTTTTTCATTTTTAGAAGGTTCACAGATATTTTTGGATTTGTAAATAACTGAAAATGAGTATTTCAATATTTTTAAGTCTTTACATATGTTTTCTCAAGCTTAAAACGTTCCGAAATTCCTGTTTCGCGATGTTTGAAAATTCGTAAATATTTTTGAACTTTGCCAATTTTAAAAATGTATACCCAAAAATATTGAAAAACTCATATGTATAACGTGGAAAAAAGTTGAATTTTATTGTATATTAACTCGAATTTCAGCAGACAGATTTTTGGGCGATCAAAGAGCATCTTACAATCAGCATCTTTCGTTCACCCTGAGGATTGGGGAAACTGGACCCGCCCCAACAGCGAGGGACGTAATTTTGGAAGGAAATGGGGAGCAAATAACTCAGCCAATTTTCGGGCAGAAGAATCGACAGCCCACGGTCACGGTTCGTATACATATAATATTATGAATAATATTTCCGTGTACGATTTTGTTTCGATGTTTTTCATGCAAAAATGTTTTCATTTTGCAGCCGCAAGAGTACACATTCAAATTACACGAACATCCGGATTACCAGTGGCAGCCTCGTTTGTCAGCCAGGGCTTTCATGTCAATTTTGTCGAACTTGACAGCGATCAAAATTCGTGGCACTTATACTCATCAAGGTGAAAATAACCGAAATTTTACTTAGGGTGTTCCCAAATTATGAGAATTTTTTAGTTCATTTCCAATTCTCTAGTGATTTTAGTTTTTATAAAAACCTTATAAAATTACTGAGTAGTTTTTATGAAAAAATGAACATTTTATAAGGTCGATTTGATGAAATTTTTATAAAAAGAGCGTTTTTCATAAAATGATTTGATAAAAACTGTATTTTTTTTAACATAAATCTCGTATTTTTATAAATAAAAATGTTGTATGAAATTTATATAAAAACACTTGATGAAAATTGCACATTTAAAAAAAGTTTTATGAAATCAATTTTATAAAAATGTATAGGTATTTATACACTTTGGTATTTTTTGTAACTTGGAATTTTATTTTCATGGTAAATATTTTAGATTGAATTTTTACTAAATTCAAAAATGAGCCAACATTTTATGTTTTCATTCCGTGTTATTTGTTGTGTCTTGAAAATTTTATTCTTAGCGTTAATATTTACATAAATCACGTATTTTTATGAAAAAATGTTTTACGAAATTTATATAAAATCGCTTGATAAAAATTGCACATTTAAAAAAAGTTTTATGAAATCAATTTTATAAAAATGTGTAGGTATTTATACACTTTGGTATTTTTTATAACTTGAAATTTTATTTTTATCGTAAATATTTCAGATTGAATTTTCACCGAATTCAAAAATGAGCCAACATTTTTTGTTTTCATTCCACGTTATTTGTTATATTGTGAAATTTTTATTTTTAGCGTCAATATTTTGGATTCCATTTGTAACGAGTTCGAAAATAAGCCAAAATCACATTTCAGGTCGCGGGTTTTTGGACGACGTGAAATTGGAAACCGCCCAACGTGGGGCCGCCGGAGAACCCGCTGACTGGATCGAACATTGTCAGTGCCCGACCGGGTACATCGGACAATTTTGCGAGTCTTGCGACGCGGGCTATCACCACGACCCCGTCAACGGGGGGCCATTTTCTCTGTGCGTTCCTTGTAATTGTAACGGGCACGCGGACGTTTGCGATACCGAAACAGGTGGACACAATTATTTTCGAGAATATTATTGTCCTAGTGATTATGAGTCGTTCATACCCTAGTGATTCTAGTTTTTATAAAAACCTTAGAAAAAATTTTTATAAACATTTTTATAAGGTCGGTTTTATACAAGTTTTATAAAATTTGCATTTTTTATAAAGTGGATTTATGAAAATTTTAGGAAAAAAAAACTTTTTTTGTAAACATTTTTTCCAACATTTTTAAAAATATGCAAGAATTTTTCTAACCTTTTTTGGATCATTTTGCTAATGTATTATACCATTTTCATCGGTTTATGAGGGTCTAGCTCAGGTTTCGTTTCGAAAGAAATTTGAAAATTTTTTGGAGGCAGCGGGATTTGAACTTGCGTCCTTTGCATCAGAAATCCGATAGTCAACTTTCTTCTCCATCAAATCTATGTCCATTTGGATACTTATTTTCAATTTGAGTTGGAAGAGTTTCAAATCCTATAAAATCATATGTTTTTACGTTTTGTAATTGCTAAAAAACGTTACGAACATGATTTTCTATTCCCTTATGTAATAAAAACGTATCAGATATTACTATAAGAGAAATTCCTTATATCAAGAAAGTTTTTTTTTATAAAAATATGAAACTTTTCATACAAAGCGCGAAGTTTTCATAAAAATAAAGGTTTTATAAGAAAATTTAGAGGTTTTCAATTGTTTTTATAAAAAAACAGATGAATTGTATGAAAATTTTGACAGATTTTATAAAAAAAATTTTTTTATACAGTTTTTATAAAACCACTTTATTAAAAAAAATTTTTTTATACAGTTTTTATAAAACCACTTTATAAAAATCGAAAATTTTATACAACTTTCATAAAATCGACCTTACAAGAAAACGAATTTTTATGAATAATTCGCTGATTTTACGAATATTTTGCCTGTTTTTATAAAAAAAGTACAATCACTAGGGTATATTGTAATACAAGAATATTTAAATTTCGCGCAAAAAAGATTTTTTTACTGCTTTATCGAGGATTTTATCAAAGATCGAAAGTGTTTCAGACATTTCGTAATTTCAGAAATTTTTTGTGAAAACTATGTTGCACTTCGAAAATTTTGGGAAGTAAAGGATTTCCGACTATTTTTGGTAAATTTTCAAATCTAGGGAAAAGTTTGAAAAACTTCTCGATACTGGTGAATTTTTCTCAGTTTAGGGAAGCTTGAAAAAATTGATCAGAAATTTCTAGTGTTTTGTGAATTTCGGGTTCTTTTGAGACTCGAACATTTTCGAATGTCGAAAGTACAAAATGACCGGGAATTTAAATTGGACTCTGATCTCGCAATATAGCGACTTGAAAAATAAAAAAAGTCGTCTATACAATGTAATACAAGACTATTTAAATTTCGCGCAAAAAAGATTTTTGTACGCTTTATCGAGGATTCCATCAAAGATCGAAATTTTTTCAGACGTTTCGTAATCTCAGAAATTTTTTGTGAAAACTTCGTTGTAGTTCGGAAATTTCGGGAAGTAAGGGATTTCTGACTATTTTATGTAAATTTTCAAATCTGGGGAAAAGTTTGAAAAACTTCTCGAACCTTGTGAATTTTTCTCAGTTTAGGGAACCTTGAAAAAATTGATCAGAAATTTCGAGTGTTTTGGGAATTTCGTGTTCTTTTGAGACTTTCAAACATTTTCGAATTTCGAAAGTACAAAATGACCGGGAATTTGAATTTGAATCTGATTTCGCAACATAGTAACTTAAAAAATAAAAAAACGGAAGATGATTACAACTTGTAAAAATTCCGAAACTTGACAACTTCAACATTCTTCAATACTCCCAAATTGTTCCAAATTCGCCAGAACTTCGAAATCCCAAAACTTCAGAACGTTCGAAATTACAAAAACTTCGAAACATCCTAAAACTTCCAAAATCCCGAAACTTCCGAGCCATAAAACTTGAAAACTCTTTAAAACTCTCGAAAAATCTGAAACTCGAGAAATTCCAACACTTTCTGATTCTGAAACTTCAAAATTCTTCAAAATTTTTTCAAATTCCAAAGTTCGAAACCCCAAAACTTGGAAGTTCTTCGGATTTTTCCAAAATTCTCGAAACCGTCGAAAAGTGCCAAAATTTCGTTAATACGGAATTTTTCAAAACTTCCGATCTCTTTCAAACTCTCCAAAATTTATTCTTATTTCCTTCAAAATAAAAAAACGGAGGAAGTGATTCATATAAATAATGACTGTGAAATGGTCGTGCTCATAATTAGCGAGCTGGGTTGCTGTAGCTATGACAAAGAGATTAATGACGTCGATAACATTAAATTTCTAATTGTTTTTAAGTAGAATACGAATAAAAATGTTGAATTTTCAAGTGGGTGCCGTAGCTTGGGGGTTAGACGTACAGTGAAGTCTTGCATGTGATGACTGCCAAAGACTACATGCGAGTCGGTTCGACCCCGACCATGGAATCATAGCTGGCAATCCGATTGACCCTACCACGATTTTTTTTTTGCATTTTCAATTCTTTTCTCTTTTTCTTACATTTTTTTAATAATTTGTGAATTTTTCGAACCTTTGGAATTTCTCGGAATTAACGAATTTTTGTATATTCCAGAATTTTCCATGTTTCAAAAAATTATCGAAGTTTTACAACATTTTTTAAATTTGCAGAATTTTTCATACTTACGATTTTTATTTTCAAGCATTCGTATTCAATCTTTATTTTGTAAAACTACTCAAGTAAAATTGAGAATTTTATGTTTCCAACTACATAAAAAATATATGTATATGTATACCAAATTTTTGAGTATCAAAAAAGTTCGATACATGATCGACTTTCTCAGGCGGAATCGGAAAAACTGTAAAAAGTCTAAAACATGTTTTTTACGGTTTTTTTGGAAAACCGATCCCAAAAATGGCTAAATTTCGAAAAATCGAGCCGAAAGAAACCGGAAAAATCGTAAGTCAGAAATGTTCAGAAAATCTCGAAATTGTTTAAATTTCAAAAATTTCAGACTTCTTCAAAATGTTCATAATTTTCGAGAATCTTTAATTTTCCGATTTTTCTGAATTTTGGAATTTTCGAGTTCTTCACGCAATGTACTGTTCACAATGTACTATTTTGTATCAAGGACACTCTCGACACTCGGCTGCGCCTTGTGTCTCGATTTGGCTTCATACATCGGTCTCAGTCTAAAAAGCCACGCCTCAAGTCCTTGATACAAAAATATTTGTATTGTTGTTCACATGACGGATTATTTACGAGCGATATGTTTATAACACGTGAATTATTTATAAATATAATTTGCTTATTGAAGATTATACAATTTATAAAATTGAAATTCATGAAATCATCTTTTTTCAGGTCGTTGTCTTTGCGAGCACAACACTGGTGGAAGCAATTGCGAGCTCTGCACACGCGGTTATTACGGACATCCCTTGAAAGGAACCACCGATGATTGCAAACCTTGCCCATGTCCCGATAATGGGCCTTGCATTCTTCTAGGAAATAACCCGGACCCGATTTGTTCGGAATGTCCCGTTGGAAGAACCGGTAATCGATTCGGTCTTTTCGCAAAAAATATAACCGGTTTTTTTGCGGCGTAACTTATTAATGAGTTATTTGAAAGTTTTGTGTACAAAGAAAAATTTTGTTGTCCTTTTTTTAAATGATGTCGGCGTTATTGTATTTTTGAAACTTCTTTCTTTTTAAAAACTTCGAAACTTCTTTCTTTTTTTTTATTTTCAGCAATCCTTATTTATTTCTATTGTTTTACATAAAGTCCTATCATTTTCCATAAAATCCTGTTAATTCCCATGAATTCTCATCAATTCTCATCTATTTTGATAGATTCCCCCCGAAAATAATAGATTCCCATTCATTCCTATTCATTCTCATCAATTCCAATTGCTTTTGATGAATTCCTGTTGATTCCCATTAACTCATTTATTCAAATTAATTTTTATCAATTCTCATTTACTTTTATTTATTTTCATCTATTGCCATCAATTCCTATTGTTTTCTATAAATTCTTATGAAGGTATTCTTGTATAAATTCCGGATTTTTGTAATGTTTGAATTTTGGAATTTTGTATTTTTACACTTAGCGTTTTTAATTTTCGATTTTGAGAGACTGAAATTGATTTTTCTACGTGCGAAATTAATTGTGATACTCGAAAATGTGAAAAATGGCCGACTTTGTAGGAATGGAAACTTACATTTTTATGATTTGAAAATTTGGAAGATTTAGACCTTTGGAGTTTGTACCGAAAAAATCTTAAGTCAGGATTCGCTCATTTTTAGAATAAAAAAATATTTTTCGAATCGGAAAATTGATGAATGATTAAAAACGGTTTTCTGCTGAAAATAAGCAGGACTGTTTTAAAATTCAAACATTTTTAAGCTGAGATTTCTAAAACAAGGAAGTTGATTCCAATATTTTGAAAATCGTAAAAATGGCCGAGTATGAAAAAAAGAAAATTCGAATTTTTAATACTTGAAAATTTTTTCTAACGATTCAAAAGTGTAAAATTCGTATGAAAAATGTCAAAATTCAGGATTGACGTTCGAAGTCAATCGCAATATTCAAAAATGTGAAAAATGCCCAGTTTGTAAAAAGAGATATTGAATATATGATTATTCGGAAATTTTGAAGATCTGAAAGTTTGAACGTCGTAAAATAAAATATAAAAACTCAGGATTTATATTTATGTTTAGAATGGAGAAAATTTTTTCGAATCCAAAAATTGACGAGTGATTGAAAATGGATTTCTGCGTGAAATTAGCATAATGGTTTAGAAATTCGTAATCTCTAAAACTTAGATTCTTAAAATAAGATAGTTTATTTACATATTTCGAAAATCTTTCGAATTTACAAATTTAAAAACACACAAATTCGACTTTTGAATATTCGGCAAATAATTGCGACGATCCAAACGTGTGGAATTCGTACGAAAAATGTCAAAAACTCAGAATTTACGTTCAAAATTGATTGCAGTACACAAAAATTTTAAAAAATGCCCAGTTTGTAAGAATAGAAATTTAAATTATGATTGTTCGAAAATTTCAGCGATGTAACATTATAGAATTGGACGTTCACATATTTTTATAACAGAAAAATTGTTTTCGAATTCAAAAATTGTTGAATGATGAAAAATAATTTTCCACTAAAAAATCAGCATAATGGTTTAAAAATTCAAAATGTCTAATACTCAGATCCTAAAATGAGGGAGTTGATCAAAATATTTTGAAAATCGTAAAAATAGCCAAGTTTGAAAACACGAAAATTCGAATTTCTAAATACTTGACAATTTATTTCAACGATCCAAAAGTGTAAAATTCCTACGAAAAATGTCAAAAACTTAGGAATAACGTCCAAAATATCAAAAATTAAAAAAGATGTAATGCTTAAAAATTAAAAAAGATACCCACTATTCAAGAATAGAAATTGGTATTCTGATAATTTTTGAATTCCAACGATTTAAAACTTTGGAATTCGTGAAAATTCGTAAGAATCCAATTTTGATCCACTTTCTCAACAAATTTAACAATTCAAGATTCACACATTTTTGTAATGTGAAAATTATTTCGTTACAATTCATGTAATAATCAAGAAAACTTTTTTTCAAGGCTCAAGATGTGAAATGTGCTCCGACGGTTATTTCGGGAACCCAGAAGTTGGCGTTACTTGCAGAGCTTGCGAATGTAACAACAATATCGACCTCAATGCTGTGGGAAATTGCAACCATGAAACTGGACAGTGTCTAAAATGCGTCAACAATACCGCTGGATTCAATTGCGAGGAGTGTCTTCCAGGTGCGAAATATTCATCGGATTTTACTGTCCTCGAAGAATTAAAAATTGAAAACGCAGAATATTAGGGGAATGATCAAGTTTTTCCTGGCAGCATCGAAAAAACCGTCGGAAATCGAAAAATCGAGCTGCAAGAAATCGGGCGAAGCGAAAAATTAGTTCTGATTAATAACTCTGAAAAAAAAATGTAATATTAAAATTGAAAATCACGGAAAATTTCGGAAGATTGTGAAATTTTTAGGTTAGAAAAATGGAAAAATTACGAAAATTATGGAAAATTGATATAATGGAATGTAATTAAAATATATACACTAGAAATATTAGGACAACTAAATAAAAACACGATAATTGAAAATAAAAATAAAAGATGAAAAAAACTGTACTTTTTCCAAATCTCGAGTATTTTGAATTGTTTGAAAAAATTCGAAGAATTTGGAAAATCTGCGAAATAGACAATATTTCTGAATTGTTAGAGAATTTTAAAATTTAAAAATTGAAAGAATTCTAAGATTAATGAAAAGTGTGAAGATATTGAAAATTCTAAAAATGTCAAAAATTTTTAACATCTCCAAAAATATAAAAAAGTGTGGAAATTAAAAAATTCGATGATTTTGAAAATTCCAAAAATTTATTAATTCTCAAAAATTAACAGAAGTAACAACGAAATGCCTTGATTAGCTTTAATTTCAAAAATTTTGAAAATCCCTAAAACTGAGAAATATTCGAAAATTAGAAGAACTCAAAATTTTTCGAGATACAGACGTTTAAAAAAAAATGTATAAAAACTGTTGAAAAAATAAAAATTATAAAGATATCGAAAATTGAAAAAATGTCGAAAATGTTCAACATCTTTAAAAATATAAAAAATTGTGAAAATTCAAAAAATTCGTCAACTTTGATAACTTTGAAAATTACAAATATTTACACATTCTCAAAAATTAACAGAACTTACGAAAAAATGCCTTAAAATTAACTTTAATTCCAAAAATTTGTCAAACCTCAAAAACGCAGAAATACTCAAAAATTGGAACAACTTGAAAGTTTTCGAACTATAGACGTTAAAAAAATCAACACAACTAAAAAACCAATCATTTGTTTTCCACGTTTTTTTTTTTGCTGCCAAGACTCCAAAATCAATTTTTTTCAACACTAACGTCAAATTAATCCTCTTCGTGAAGTAATTTCTACATTTTTTCAAAAGTAAAAACTTCAGCTTTGAAGATAAAATGAATTATAAATTGACGTGGTGAAAAATAAATGTTAATCGTGATATTCATTGCAGGTTATTATGGAGACGCTTTATCTGATAGGAGAGAAGATAGTTGCAAATTGTGCCAGTGTTACCCTCCAGGAACCATGGAACTGGAAGATAAAAGTGTTGCTCCTTGTGACCAACTCACGGGGTATTGCAGCTGCAAACCACACGTTGTCGGCCGCAATTGCGACAAATGCGAAGATGGTTATTATGACATCAAAAGTGAAGAGGTGATAGCGAATCTTCTTTCAACCGAAAGTTATTGTAAAATTACTGTAAATTACTCACACACTATTTAATGGAGTCAATTTTTCTTCAATCAGAATGCACACATATATAATGCTAGAATCATTGTATCATAATTGTAACATCGAAATTCCCTGTCAAAGTGGATGCAACCCAACGACAACCTTCAAAGGTTGTCGTTGGGTTGCAAATTTCTCAAGTATAAAAAACAGTATTTGCGGCATTTTTGTGCTATTAATCACTGGTTTTTATTATTTTATATCATTTCAGGTGATATTTGATATAAAAATTATCAAATTCTGTTTAAATTGTCATTTCGGGAATTTTATAGTGTTTATCGATTATGACATTATTTTATAATTTAGTCGTCGATTTACAGTTTAATCATTAAGAACTATTATAACATGACTCACAATTACTTATTCATAATACATAACATTTATATAATGTTTTATTTCCATTTTTGATACTTAAAAAATTGTCACCCTGACAAAGGGGATGCAACCCAACAATAACCTTCAAAGGTTGTCGTTGGGTTGCAAATTTCTCAAGTATGAAAAACAGTATTCGCGAAATTTTTGTGCTATTAATCACTGGTTTTTATTATTTTATATAATTTCAGGTGATATTTGATAAAAAAAACTATCAAATTCAGTTTAAATTGTCATTTCGGGAATTTTATAGTGTTAATCGATTATGACATTATTTTATAATTTTGTCGTTGATTTACAGTTGAATCATTAAGAACTATTATAACATAACTCACAATTACTTATTCATAATACATAACATCTATATAATGTTTTTTTTTTTTTTGATACTTAAAAAATTGTCACTTTTGGTGACAATTCATTAAGTATCGAAAATGTAAACAAATCATATAAAAAAGATACAATAAATAATAATGTGGTAATTTTTAGCTGTTGAGTGATATATCAACATTTTTAATAATCAAATTGTGACATAATCGATATCGGCAATTAATTATCAAAAATAACAATTAGAGGCGGAATTCTATAATTTTTTTGATAAGATTCAACTTGAAATAATCAAAAACCAAAATTATATGTTATTTTCCGCGTATAATTGCTGCGAAAACCTTTTTTTATCTTTAAAAAATCTGCAACGCAACTAGAACCTTTGAAAGTTGCATCTTCTTTGTCAGGGTTGCCATGCATTCGAAACTGCAATCATCCTACCATAACTGGATGTATGATCATGATTCATAGATAATAATAGAATGATGCGGTCGCACATGATACCAATCATTGTACGATAAGTATAAATCAAATTCTAAAATGATCGCCCAGTCGAAACGGACTCCACCAAAACTCCACTAAAACTCCACCGTAGCAGTGGGGTTTTGGTGAAGTACGAAAAGTCACGTGAAATTTAGAAAATATAAATTAATTTCTATTCATATTCATATTGAATCAGAACATGTAGGTGTTGTCTTGTGTAATGAGTTAATAATGATATATTTTCGATCGTAGATAGTTAATATAACATTATTTTGATATTTATAGATTTGCATTTTGTATTCATTTATCATTTTCCTCATATCCTCATATATCATGAGCTACAGTTTCGTATTCTCCACTAGATAACGCAAATTTAAATGTCCCCGTCGCGAATTCAGTACAAAAAAGGTAACTCGACTGTTACTCCACCGAAACTCCACTGAAACAGTGGAGTTCGTTACGACTGGGCGTACAATGATTGTCCATTGCTATGTAGGGATTGTATTATTTTCCCATTCGATTTGAAATCATCAAGAAATTTCCTGAAAAAGGGGCAAATTTACTGCTGATATTTTGAAAAATTCAATGTTTTTATTTTTTTTTTGTTTTTTATTTTGAAATCTATCAGTTTTTCGGCTTATGAAAAAACTGCGGAAATCGAAAAATTTCGAAATTAGAATTTTTGAAACAATTTTTTTCGCTATGAGTCATGAATCGAAGAAAAATTCTCAAATTATTGTAGTTTCAGAATGTCGAAATTCGTGCATTCACGAATGGAATTCCGAAATGTGTAATTCTTTACTTTGAGGTTTGAAAATTTGTAAATTCGAGTATGGAACTTGGAAAATTTGATAGCGAGAAAAGGAAAAATGTTTGAATTAATGGAAATGGAATTCGATAATCGGAAAATTTCAAAATGATTCCGTACGTAAGTTTGTGAGAATTTTATTCAGATTTTTTAGGAAAATGGTTGAAAATGACTGAGAAGTTACCGGGAATTTTAAAATGCCTGGTCGATCGACACCCTGGTCTCGCAATATAGCGACTTGAAAAATAAAAAAACGGAGGAAGTGATTCATATATAATATAATGACTGTGGAATGGACGCGCTCATAATTAACGAGCTGTATTGCTATAGCTGTGACGA
>JAPYZK010005811.1:0-14545 GCA_030522785.1 Platygaster equestris
ACGCATGCGTAATTAATCAACGAATACCTCTTCTGAACTCTGCCTCCTGGTATTTTCAAATTCGTCGAATTCTGCTCGCAATGCAGATATGGGAAAGTCACGTCAGGGGCGGATAAAAAATTGTTTTGATTTTTTCAGGGCCGTAACTTGGATTTTTGAGGCCCGTGTCGAAAGGCTGTATGAAAAATCGCGTAAAGAAATTTCGCAGAAAACAAAATGGCGGCCGCGGGAAATTCAAAATCGGAAATAAAGCATAAGGAGTACGGGTCACCGACCTCGTATGTTCCGGACGAAGAAATAAAAATCCAATTTTTGGACAATTAATATTGTGTTTTTATTGCACACGTACTTGCCGGATATTTACAGAATTATGTCAGAAAAGTTTGTACAGTTTGCGCCCAACTCGAATTTGGGCGCAGGGTGCGCGTGTCTTTTCATGACAAATTATTTCGTTTTACACATCTTTTTTGTCCCACAGTTCTATATGCGTGGTCGCAAATAATATACATATATTGTACACATGTATTGAAAGTACCTTGTTCATAATGTACAGTGTTCTGTAATATTTCAATGCGATAATGCGGTTAAAGGCCATTATTTTCTTCTACTGTCTTTGAATGTTATAACGTGGAAAATTGCGAGAAAAACAATATTTCCCGAGCAGTAGGTAGTAAAGAAAAATTGGCTCCGTGGTCGCGCATCATTGTAAAATACGCGTACATTTCAAATTGAGCGATGAAATTGACGCCGATCATGCATCAGCACACGGTATTTCCGAGATTCGAGCACTTTGCCACTTTTTCGAACCAAAGGTCGACAAAGTAATTGTTGTTAACGATTTCCCGTGGTAACAAGTGGGCTGTGGACGCCGTCCCTAGCAGACGCATTTACGTCAACTGTTTACATCAAGTTCGCGTAAAAATTACGTTTACGCAAACATGTCCACTCGGCTCGGCATTTTTCGTGCAACTATTTCGTTATAAATGATATGTATGGTTCGCAGCGTCATATAAACATTGTAATATTCCTGTCTAGTTTTTGACGAGAGTACAAACTTTGGTTTTATTTTCAATCACGTAGGAAATGCGTCGAGGGCGCGAAAGTTGAAAAAAGTCGTTAGAACAATGCGATCGAAATAGTACTACGTTTCTAATTTCACCGGCTATTTTACCCTGCTTAGAAAAATTGCGCAGAGTCGTCGTCTGCAGAAAGTCATACATCACACACAATTCTCGACATTCATTGATTGGTTCTGTTTTTCCTCACCGCGCCATGTACAAAAGACGAGCAGCAATACAGCTCACGCGAATTACACGATTTTTACAAAACTTGTACATCTAGACTTGGTTTGGGTACAAAAGTCCTTAATGACATTAGTTGTTTCATAAATCACTAGAAATAAGGTTGGCAGCATTTGTACTCACGGTACCTTCTCCATGATGCAATTACACAAGGTGTGTTCCGACCGTACTCATTTTTCATGCGCACTGCGCATACATGCGCACAAATACTTACTCCCAAATGCCGCCATTTTGATTCAATGTTTCATAAATGACACATATGTTAATAAGTTTTGCGCCATTTTTCTTATTGGCTTTTGGGTTAAAATGGCGGCGTTTGGGAGTAATCGTGATTAGTCCATTCATCACGGTCGCCATGATGGATGCGTCCGAACACACCTTGCGTAATTGCATCATGGAGAAGGACGAGAAGGTATCGTGAGTACAAATGCTGCTAACCTCATTTCTAGCAATTTATAAAACGACCTATCTCATTAAGGACTTTTGTACCTGTACCGACTTTTATACCCGTACCCTAGACTTGAGTCGATTTCATTGTTACACGTTGCTCGGCACAATTATTCACATGTACGTCGATTATAGTAAAGTTCCTATAAATAGAGAGTTTGGCCATCTCTGAGCGAATGTTTGATTGGCTACCTCCAAAGCTTGGTCCAAAATGGCGGCCCTCATTGGAAGCGAATGTGTACACAGACGAATGTATGCATGTGTACCGCCGCCATTTTGGATCCAGCGATGACATGTACACACTAACACATTCGAAGATGGCCAAACTCTCTTTTTATAGGAACTCTAGATTATAGTTACAAAAGAATTTAAAAATGTACATACAAACGTTTTATACTTTCACGTTCTTTTGGCAGTCGCGCATTTTTTGATGACTGTTTTATAGCAAAAACTATGGAAAATTGGTCTGAATTTTGCAATTTTCTATTACACGATGAATCGAAAATTATTTTACTTTTACCTTAGTAGAAATGTTTACATGAAATTTATATGACGTTTACGTGAATTGACCTGATATTTGTGTGAAGGGAAATTTATGTTAACAGTTTACATCAAATTTACGTGAATAATTTCCATCAACTTAACGTAAATATTTCTACTAGGGTTTTGAAAATTCGATTATCGCTTACTTTCAATCTAGTAGGTAAATTGCACAAATATTGCAGCCATTGATTTCCGTTTTTCAACTCCATTAAATAGTAACAAGCAACAAAAATGAACTCGTAGTGACAGAAAACATCGAACATAATATACAGCATGTTTTCCGAGTTGCTGGATTATTTTGAAAATAAAACGATGTATTATCAAAACAGCACAGGTGAAGAGATTTTGTAAACGTAATTACATTGTAAAAAAAAAAAAAAAAAAAAGGTCGGCGATAGTTTTTTGATTAAAAGCTTTGGCTGAAGAATGCTCTCGTAAATGCGAGTTGAAATGAGATGATGTAACGGGAATGAGATGATTTTAATCGAATTTCAAGTAGTGGTGTAAAATATACAGAAAATTCGTTACATTAATTGTAATGCCGACAATATCGATATCGAAAAAAAACAATTGTTGTTATACAATTGTCTATAATAAAATGTAAATCGAATTAAAAACTTAGAATATTTTATTTAGAAACTATGTAGACACGAAATCAGATTTCCAGAATTCTGATGTTTCGTAGATTCGAAAATCTTGTGAATTTTGAAGATTCGAAAACAGGATAAAATTGAAAATAAGAAACAGTAGAATCTGAAGACTCAAAAATTCGATAGTTTCTGATATCTTTATTTAAACAATGAAATATGAAATTTCGAGTGTTCTAAATTTACAAATGTTGCAATTACTGAACACAAAAATTCAGGTACGTGATTTTTTTGGAGTTAAGAATCAACTAGATCAGAAACATGTGTTATACAATTTGCAAACTCCTCGAACATGATTTTAATAATCTCGAAAAACAAAAAATCAGTAAATTTTACAACAAAAGTTCAATTTTCAACTTTTTTTGAATTTCGAAAATTAAAACATGTATTTCAGAGTCAGAAAATCTTAAAATTCAATTACTGTCATGCTAAAATTATCGAATTGAAAAAAAAAATCGTAAAATTATACATTAATACTAAAAACGAGAAAAAATTTTTATTTGAACAATACAAATTTCAATTTAGAACGTTCTTAATTTTGACAACCACGAATCTCGTAATTTTAAACTCGACAACCTAAGTTTTTGGAGTTAAGAATTGGCTAAATCGAGAATTTCGAAATTTCCTAAGTTCGAATTTCACATTCAAATGAACGATTATAAAATTAAAAAACTCCTCAAACACGATTCTAATTATCTCAAAAAACATGAAATCAACTAATTCCACAATTAAGATTCAAGTTTCAAATTTTCTCAAACTCCGAAAATTAAAACATATACTTTCAGAGTGAGTCCAACGATCTCGAAATTCAATTATTTTAATGCTAAAATTATTCTTCCAATTTTTCAATCCAAAAATCGGAAAATCTACATACTTCTAGATCCAAGTTCCATAAACGAAAAATACAAATCAAATTTTACAAACTAATTATACCCAACAAAACTAATCAACAATTACGCAATTACACTAAAGACTACAAAGATTCTTAATTCCGATAAAAATTGCACAGTGTCACCATCTAAAAAACGATAATTTCCTAAGAATTTAACAAAATACCTAAATGTCAGCTACAAATATCCAAAATACTCAAATTTTCGAAAAAATTCCAAAATTCGCGAACTTTTTCAAATTGATTACATAATTATTGAAATTTATCGTATTACACATTTTCAATTTTGACAAAATGTTCGAATTTGTTAAAATTCAGGATATTTTCATATTTTAAAAAAATTTGGAATATTTAAAAAATTTCAAACATCGCAAAATAGTCACAACTGTCAATTTTTAAAAAATTTTCCGAATTTGAAGAATTTCTACAATTTTATTGTCGACATTTTCAAAATTTCCCGAATTTTTTAATGTATCGAAATGTATCAATAAAAACATCGAAATTCGTGAATTAAATTTTTCCGAATTTCCAAAATTCTCAAACTTCTCAGGATGTTCAGAATGTAGAAACATGTTTAATTACTCAAAATTTTCTAAATTTTAGGAATTTCTACAATATTATTGCAGACATTTTAAAAATTTCCCCAATTTTTGAATGTATCGAAATTTATCAATGAAAATGTCGAAATTTCTGAATTAAATTTTTCCAAAATCCTCAAATTTCTCAGGATGTTCAGAATGTATGAACATGTTTAATTTCTCAAAAATTTCCAAATTTTAGGAATTCCTACAATTTTATTCTCGACATTTTCAAAATTTGCTGAATTTTTGAATGTATCGGAATTTATCAATAAAAACCTCGAAATGTATGAATTAAATTTTTCCAAATTTCCAAAATTCTCAAACTCCTCAGGGTGTTCAGAATGTATAAACATGTTCAATTTTTCAAAATTTTTCGAATTTCAGGAATTTCTACAATTTTATTGTCGATGTTTTCAAAATTTTCCGAATTTTTGAATGTATCGAAATTTATTAAGAACATGGAAATTTATGAATTAAAATTTTCCGAACGCCAAAATTCTCAAACTTCTCATGATGTTCAGAATGTATAAACATGTTTAATTTCTCAAAATTTTTCTAATTTTAGGAATTTCTACAATTTTATCGTCGATATTTTCACAATTTCCCGAATTTTTGAATGTATCGAAATTTATTTATAAAAACATTGAAAACTTATAAATTATATTTTTCCAAATTTCCAAATTCTCAAACTTCTCAGGAAGTACAGAATGTATAAACATATTCAATCTTTCAAAATTTCCAAAATTCCGGAATGTCTACAATTTTATTGTCGACATTTTAAAAATTTCCCGAATTTTTGAGCGTATCGAAATTTATCAATAAAAACATCGAAATTCATGAATCAAATTTTTCCAAATTTCCAAAATTCTCAAACTTCTCCGGATGTACAGAATATATAAACATGTTCAATTCTTCAAAATTTTCCGAATTTTAGGAATTTCTACAATTGTGCTCTCGATATTTTCAAAATTTCCCGAATTTCTGAATGTACTAAAATTAATCAATAAAAACATAGAAATTCTTGAATCAAGTTTTTCCAAATTTCCAAAATTCTCAAATCCAAAATGTATAGAATGTACAAACCTGTTCAATTTTTCAAAATTTCCCGAATTTCAAGAATTCCTACAATTTTATCATCGATATTTTCAAAATTTCTCGAATTTCTAAATGTACCAAAATTCACCAATAAAAACATCGAAATTTATGAATTAAATGTTCTAATCCCTAATCGATACTGATACCGATACCATCGACCATCACCCCCCCCCCCCCCCCCCCCCCCCCCCCCCCCCCCCCCCCCCCCCCCCCCCCCCCCCCCCCCCCCCCCCCCCCCCCGCCCGGAGTCCTTGGCGCCGCTGCCGGCGTCGAATGAAGGGCACGAATCCCCAGAGTCCAGCGCCGAGGACGAGGATGACGCCGAGGACGCTGAATATGGGTCCGTAGCTGCCGATGCGCTCGAAGAGGAGGCCGCAGATGGGGGGCCCGACGAGCTGGAGGATGCCGTTGACGAAGAGGGAGATGCCGTAGGAGGAGGTGAGTTTCTCGGTGCCGAGCATGTCGGCCATGATGACGGCCGTAATGCCGACGTAGGTCCCGGACGCGAGGCCGAAGACCCCGCAGCACACCGAGAGCATGAGGTAGGAGCGGGCCAAGGGCAGCACCGCCAGGGAGAGGCCCGAGATGAAGAGGCCCCCGACGAAGTACCAGTGCTTGGGGATGAGCGCCCGGTCCGAGAGCGCCGAACCCCCGATCCTCCCCACTAGGTCCCACACGGACAGCGTCGACAGGAGGTACGTCGCCTTCGACTTGTCGAAGCCTTCCGCTATCGCGTAGGCGGGCAGGAGGATGGCGAAGTTCGTGTAGCTCAGGGCGTTCGTTGAATTGGAGATGAGGATCACTAGGTAAATCGGGTCCCGTAGTAGGCTCACGTCGAAGAACCTGGGGGAAAATTTTTTTTGATGGAGGATTATGAGTAGAAGGGGGGGGGGGGGGCTGAAGCCCCCTGCGGAATTCTGGAAAATTCGAAAAATTTAGCACATTGGGGAAAAGTACATTTTGAAAAAGATAGTGGAAGAATACTGATTTTCACGAGTGTCGAAGTTTTCGAGAAACTTGATAATTTTTAATATTTTTAATAGTTTTGGGAATTTTCAGAGTTTGGAGGGTTTTGAGGATTTTATGAGTTTTTAGAAGTTTGGAAATACTCAAAAGGTGAGTAATTTTGAGAATTTCGAAATTGTGAAAAAGTTTTTAAAATTATGTAAATTCACAATCTTTTTATAATTTTTGTGATTAGGAGAATTTTAGGAATTTCTGTTATTTCGAGAAACTTGATTATTTGGAATATTTTTAACATTCCAAGATTTTTGACAATTTTGAGAATTGTTGAAGTTTGAAGTATTTTGAGGATTTTGGGAGTTACTGATTACTGATTTTGAAAAGTTCGAGAATTTCAGAGGTTTGTGAGAGTTTCGAAAATTCTGAAAATTTGAAATATTTTAATATTTCTTGATATTACGAATATTTTACGAATTCTTCGCATTTCGAGAAACTTGATAATTTGGAACATTTCGAGATTTTTGATAATTCATAGAATTCCGAAAGTTTTCAATATTTCAAAAATTTTCAGAAATTTCAGAGAATAGAAAAAGTTCCGAAAACCTTGAGAAGTAAGGCAGTTTTCATAATTCTTAAAATTTTTAATATATTTCATTTTTTTTTTTTTTCATTTCAAGAGAGCTGAAGTCCCCTCCGGTATTCTGGAAAATTTGAAAAATCTAGCACATTGCGAGAAAGTAAATTTTGAAGAAGATAGTGAAACAATATTGATTTTCACGAGTGTCAAAGTTTTCGAGAAACTTGATAATTTTCAACATTTTCAACAATTTTAGGAATTTTCAGAGACTGGGGGATTTTGAGGATTTTACAAGTTTTTCAAAATTTGGAAATATTCAAAATTTCAACAATTTTGAAAATTTCGAAATTGTGAAAAAGTTTTACAAATTCGGAAAATTCACTATCTTTTTATAATTTTTGTAATTACGAGAATTTTAGGAATTTCTGACATTTCGGGAAACTTTATGATTTGAAATATTTTTAACATTTCAAGATTTTTAACAACTTTGAGAATTTTTTAATTTTGAAATATTTCAAGGATTTTGGAAGTTACTGGGATTCTGAAAATTTTTTTTTAATATACGAAAATGTTATAATTCTTTTTAAATGTTCGTATGTTTTAGAATTATTGGATTTTCTACAAATGTTCAAAATCTTTAAATTTTTGGAAAATTCCAAAATTCGTGAACTTTTTTGAATTTAGAATATTATTATTAAAATTTTTCATAATAAACATTTTCAATGTTCTAAAAAATTTTCGTGTTTGTTTAAATTCAAGACATTTTAATATTTTCAACAATTTTTGAATGTTAAAAAAATTTTTAATTTTGCAAAATATTTACAACTGTCAATTTTTTCGAAAATTTCCGAATTTTAGGAATTTCCACAATTTTACTGTCGACATTTTCAAAGTTTTACGAAATTTTGAGTGTATCAAAAATTATTATTAAAAACATCAAAATTTATAAATTAAATTTTTCCAAATTTCCAAATTTCTCAAACTTTTAACATGTACAGAATGTATAAACATGTTCAATCTTTTAACATTTTCAATGTTTCCTGAATTTCCGAATTTTCGAAAATTTAGAAAATTCTTCACATTTCCAGACTTCTCAAAATTCTCAACTTTTTTCAAATTTTCAAAAATTTTTAAACATTTAAAATTTTCCAAACATTTTCAAAACATTTCGACTTCTTCAATTTCAAAAATCCTCAAAAATGTCAAAATTTACGAAATTTCCAAAACGTTCAATTCCCACGATTTTCAAACTTATAGAAACCTTCAACATTTTGAAATTACTCAAAATCGATCAAAAATTCTCGAAATTATTCAACTTCACAAAACTCCTCTCACTCTTCAAAAATGTCAAAATTTCAAAATTTACGAAATTTCCAAAATGTTCAGTCCCTACGATTTTCAAACTCGTAGAAACTTCGATCATTTCGAAATGACTAAGAATTCATAAAAAATTCTCAAAATTCTCCAACTTTATAAAACTCGTCTCACTCTCCAAAAATTTCAAAATTCCAATATTCACAAAATTTCCAAAACGTTCAATTCCCACGATTTTCAAACTTACAGAAACCTTCAACATTTCGAAATGACTAAAAATCCCTCAAAAATGCTCAAAATTCTTCAACTTCATAAAACTCCTCTCACTCTTCAAAAATTTCCAAATTTAACCAAACTCTTCCGAATTATCTAAATTTCCCACATTCCCAACTAAAATTACGAAATCCGGTCGGATTTCGTCCGTCGCTTAAAAAAAAAGAAGATCCTCCCAACTCCAAAAACTCCCCATCAAACTTCCCCAACCGCCACCACCGTCCACAATCTACCTATTGGGCTCCGGGCCGTCCTTGACCTGAGTCGCCTGAACCGCGCTCTTCTCGGGCGAAGACTTGCGGAAGGTGCTGCTAATCGCGTTAAGCGTAAGATTCGACGCGTACTCGGGATTGAGCGCCGACAAAGTGCTCCCATGGTGATGAGTGCTGATAAAGTTGAAGGAGGACATACTAGGCGAATTATTGATCGCCCCTCCCCCCCGGCTGTTCAAGGCCATCCTGCCGGCCCTGAAGGATGACCCGCGCTCCGGCACCACGTGAAGGGCCGGCGTGCTGTGCATCTGGCCCGTCATATCGCGACCTCCGGCCGACGGAGGTCCGCCCGCGGGCATGCTTATCTTCCGCGTCCTGCCCCCGTAGTGCTGCTGCGACGACGCGTTCCGGTAATTCTCCAAGGCCACGCTCGAAGCGCTCTTCGGCACTACCGGCGATATGCTCGCCTTTCCCTAGTGATTGTCGTTTTTATGAAAATAGGAAGAATTTTTTTGAAATCAGTGAATTATTTATAAAAATTCGTTTTTTTTTTTATAAGGTCGATTTTATACAAAATTTTCGATTTTTATTAAGTGGTTTTATAAAAACTTGATAAAAAAATTTTTTTTATAAAGTCTGTCAGAATTTTCATACGATTCATCTGTTTTTTTTTTAAATGATTGAAAGCCTTAAAATTTTCTTATAAAACCTTCATTTTTATAAAAACCTTGCGATTTGTATGAAAAGTTTCATTTTTTTATGAAAAAAACTTTCCTGCTATAAGGAATTTCTCTTATTTATATTTGATACGTTTTTATTACACAAGGGAATAGAAAATCATGTTCGTAACGTATTTTAGCAATTACAAAACGTAAAAACATATGATTTTATAGGATTTTGAAATTCGTCGACTCAAAATGAAAATAAGTATCCATATTGTCGTAGATTTGATGTACAAGAAAGTTGACTATCGGATTTCTGATGCAAAGGTCGCAAGATCAAATCCCGCTGCCTCCAAAAAATGTTTGAATTTATTTCGAAACGAAAGTTGAGCTACAGCCTCATAAACTGGTGGAAATGATATATACATTAGCAAAATCATCCAAAAAAGGTTAGAAAAATGTTGAAAGAAAATTGTTGTAAAAAAAATTTTTTTTATAACATTTTTATAAAACGGACCTTATAAAAATTTTTATAAGGTTTTTATTAAAACTAGAATTACTAGGGTTTTCTGTTTTGCCTCGTCTACGTCAGCGCTTATCACTACTGGCAGTTGGACCTCCTCGTCCTCCTCTTCGTCCTCGTCCTCGTCCTCGTCCTCTTCGGACATTACCTCCGGCTCCGGATTCTTCCTCCGGGCAGGGATCAGGTGCTTCTCCACGGGCTCGTAGAGGAGCGCGCTGGCCCATGTGTTTAGAGTGAACGCGCCCAGGATCAAGACGGCTCCTCTGACATTTTTCATGGTTATTGAACATTTGACAATTAACGAAATTTCAAGAATTATAAAAAATTCAGAAACTCTGAATTTTCAAAAACTTCAGAATTCTTGAAAGTTTCGGACTTCAAAATTTTCAAAATTTTGTCAGTTTTTGTATGTTTTTGATGTATGTCAGTTTATGTCAGACGTATGTCATCAAAATTTTGACAAATTTTGATGTTTTTGATATGTCAGTTTTAGCGAAATTTTCGGGATTTTTGATGTTTGGAGAGTTTTAGATGTGAAATTCGTTGGATTTTTCGATGTATGGAAATTGGTTGTATTTTTCGACGTATTGAAATCTGCGAAGTTTTCGAAACTGTTGAATTTTACGAAATTATTATATTTTCTGAAGAAGTTTATTATTTTTGAATTTTTACAAGTTTTTTAAATGATCAAACTTATTAAAGTGGATACAAATGTTGAATTTTTCAACATTTTCAATGTTTTCAGAATTTATGATAATTTAGAAAATTGTTCACATTTCCAAGCTTCTCAAAATTTTTAACTTTTTTTGAATGTTAAAAAATGTTTTAATGTTTGAAATTTTTGAAACGTTTACAGAATATTCAAATTTTTTGATATCTAAAATTCTCCAGAACTTCGAAATTTACAAAATTTTGAGAATATTCGAAGTTTTTAGCATAAACTTTTCAAACTTGTTGGAAGTTTCGAAATTTTTAAATTATTTCAATTTCAATTACACAATTTTTTGAAAATTTATTTTGGAAATTCTCAAATTTTCAGGACTTTTTATCTTTCGATTTTTCGAAATTTTCCACATTTCAAAACTTCTCAAAATTCTAAACTTGTTCCAAATTTTCAAAAATGTTTCAACGTTTCAAAATTCCCAAACATTTTCAGAATATTCACACTTTTTAATTTTCCAAAATTCTCAAAAAATTCAAAATTCACAAAATTCTAAAAACTACTCAAGTTTGTAGAATTTTTCGTATTTTAATGTTTTCAATTTCAATTTTTCAGAATTTGTTTTTCAAGAATAGAACTTCTGAGATGAGTTTTCTTTAATACGGTCACTCCAAGAAAATGTAACAGCCACTACTCATAAATAGAAATCATTTTTAGAATTTTCAGAATACAAGGGGGGGAGAGGTTTCAACAGTTGTCAATACTTGTAATAATAGTAGTATAGTATAGTATATAATAGTAGTATAGTAAGTTTCACCTGTAGCTGTACTCCTTAAGAAGCACAGCGAGAATGGGCGGCAGAAAAATGGAGCCCAAGGCACTACCAGAAATGCAAAGACCATTGGCAAGGCCGCGCAGTCTGACGAAGTACGACGTTACTATGTACACTGTGGGAGGAAACGACAATCCAGCTCCCGTTCCCACAAGAACCCCATAACTGCAACATTTTCATTCATTTCCCATTTTATTCTATGCTCGATTTCATCACCCTGGGAACTCCGAACCCTTACAAGACCCCACAGAATTCCTTAGAAGACGCTTCATTTTTTCAGACACCTTATACAACCTCAAAAGTTCTTTGGAGGCTTATAACATGAACATTTCTATTCTTAAAAAACAAATTCTGAAAAGTTAAAATTGAAAACATTAAAATACGAAAAATTCTATGGACTTCGAAAGTTTTTGGAATTTTGTAAATTTTGTAGTTTTTGAGAATTTCGGAAAATACAAAAGTGTGAATATTCTGAAAACGTTAAAAAATTTTGAAATATTGAAACATTTTTGAAAATTTGGAACAAGTTTTGGAATGTGGAAAATTTCGAAAAACTCGGGAATTCTGAATACATTGAAAATGTTCATAGATTTTGAAAAGCTTGAGAATGTTGGAAACATGGAAAAAATTTTAAATTATGAACATTTTTAGAAGAGTTAATATTTTTGAAAAATTAAACAATTTCGGTAAGTTTTCGAATGTAAATATATTTAAAAATTTGGAAAGTTATGGAAATTTGGAACACATTAACAATTGTAGAAATTTTTCCATTTCCGAAAATTTTGAAAAATTGTACAATTGTAACAATTTTTGAATTTTTGTATATTTCGAAACATCAAAGTTTTTCAAAAATTGAGAATTTCGAAAAGTTTGAAATATTCGTACAATTACCTCGTTTTAATAGAATTCTAAATTTCATAAAGTTTTAACAAGTTCGAAAATCAACGTTTTTATCTTTAATTTAAAAGAAAGTGACAATTTTGAGAAGTTCGAGAATTTGAAATATTTTCTAAATTCAGTAAAATTTGGACATTCTAAAAACATTGAAAAGTTCGACAAATTTAACGTTTGTGTACATTTTGAGAAGTTCGAGAGTTTGGAAAATTTGTAAAAAATTTGTAAATTATGAAAATTTTGAGAAAATTCAACAGTTTTGGAAAATTCGCAAATATTAATATATTGAAAAATTCGGTAAATTTCTGAAAATAATGTAAAATATCGAAAATTTCATAAATTTTTCGAATTCCGAAAATCTTGAAAAATCTTACAATCGTAAAAATATTGAAATTTTTAAATATCTCGAAAGATAAAATTTTCTGAAAATTTGAGAACTTCGAAAATTTTCAAAAAATTGTATAATTAAAATTGAAATAATTTAAAAATTTCGAAACTTACAACAAGTTTGAAAATTATATATGTATGTTAAAATATATTATATATGTATGTTAAAATTATATTATGTATGTTAAAAACGTCGAATATTCTTAAAATTTCATAAATCTCGAAATTTTGGAGAATTTTGAGTATCACGATTCGACTATTCTGGTAATGTTTTAAGAATTTCAAACATTTCAACATTTTTAAACATTCAAAAAAAGTTAAGAATTTTGTAGAAGTTTGGAAATGTGAACAATTTTCTAAATTATCGAAAATTCTGACAACATTGAAAATGTTAAAAAATTCAACAATCGTATCCATTTTAACCCTGCAGGGTTGAAAGGGCAACAAATTTCTACATTTATTTTCTAACTCGACATTCGCGTGATATATCATTTTTGCCAAATTTCCAAGTCAAGAATTCTCATTTATCGGAAGTATAAATTTTCCTAATTCGAGACAGCAAAAATTTCAAGGATGAAAATTTCATAAACTTCGTAAATTTCGAGGTTACTCAATTTTTTGGTCCGGTGCCAAAAGTTGACGACAAAAGAAAATCTGGAATAAATAATAAAAATACAGATATATAACATGAAAAATAAAAAAACAAAAATGAAAAAATTAGAAAAAGGTTGAAAAAGGTATATAAAAATACAAAAAATACTGTTTATCGTGACAAAAATGATAAGAAGTAGAAGAAAAGAAAAAATAACTCACCTTATGTACAAATATCCGACGGAAGTCGCGAAGTAACTTGTTATCATACCTAGGGAGGCGAATGTGCCGCCTATGAGAGTAACTGTTCTATAGGAATATTTAACAGAAAGAATGCTCGAAAGCGGACCTGAAAAAAAGCATACAAAATAAAAATTCGAAAAACCTCGAAGTTCAGAATTTCCAAAATGCGAACATTTGAAAGGTTACGAATCCTAAATTGAAAATTTAAAGATTCTACAATTCGTAAAATTTTCAATGATCGAATCAAAACCTAATTTTGATAAATTTAGTAGTTCAAACATTCAATAGCTAAAAAGGTCAAATTTCATAGTTCTAAGATTTATAACTTCGATAATTAAATTTGTTGAAATCCAAAATTCAAAAAAATAACCACGAAATTCGAAAATTCGCAATTCGGACATTTGAACTCTCTTATCTACCTAAGGAGCTGTAGAGGAAGTAGCATAGGGCAGGAATCCAAAGTGCGGCCGATGGCGAGGCGTCGAAAACTTCGAGAAATTCGACAAAAAGTACTCCAAAAGACTTAACGGTACCCGGGATGAGGAGATTGACCATGACGGCGGCCAAAAGTACAAGCCAACCCCATCCTCCGTCAGGAGGTACCATCTCGACATCTTCGGCTGCTTTATTATTTTTTACTGCGAACCAATAGTATATTGTGAGACTAGTGGGAGAAAGAGGAGATTCCTCGAGCGTGGAGATTGCCTCACGAGCGTAGCGAGTGTGGCAACCCGCGAGTGAAATCTCCTCTTTCGACCAATATTCGCACACAATATTTTATTCAACAACCGCGAGAAATGTGTGATTTCATGGCCCTGCTGAGAGGGGGGGAAATAATGGGTTACCTGATTGATTGACGCAACAATCGCCCTTAGAGCTTTGCTACGTACTTTGGGGAGTTAAAAACTAA
>JAPYZK010005818.1:0-18716 GCA_030522785.1 Platygaster equestris
TTTGACTTATTTTCAATTATATAAAACCTACTGTCCGATACTGCATTATTTTTTTGTAATATTATGCAGGGTTACGGAACGCTCGATCGATCCGGAACGCCTGATCGATCCGGAACATTCCGACCCGTCCGGAACGCTCGATCGATCCGGAACTCTTGACAATGAATAGTAACACATATCTTGACCAAGAATTCATAGCACATATTATACTGCTATGAATACTTTTCTCTTGATCGCTCCGGGCTGGAACTTTTCAAATTGGAACGTTCCGGAGCGCTTTTTCCAGAACGTTCTGGAACTCTGATATTAAGCGAATGAACTTTTTTTTGTTTATTGTAAAAATAGGATAAATCTATCAAAAATGAAAAATCGCTGGTTTTTTTATAACAACCATTGGAATATAGTAATTTACATTTCTACCAGAGTACTTGCGGCGGCACGGTGTGTCCAAGAAAAAGTGTTACTGAGACTTGGATCATTATTTGTGCTGATGCGCGCGGCAAATTATATGCTGATGCGCGCGGCAAATTATATAGAGAGCGAAATAATTTGCCACGGGGAAAATTAAAAAGAGAGCGAAATGAGAGTGGGGGGCCATAAAATACTCCCCTACGGTCCCGGACGCGGCAAATCAAGTAGAGGCTACTGTATTTACTACACATTCAAAATTCAAATTTTTTAAAATTTCGAAAACACATATAATTCGTAAAGCTCAGCTTCTCAAACTCGATCGCGCTCCGAAAATCGACTCTTTCTCCATTTCACATTCTCACTCCGATTTCAACCTTATTCTATAAAAAATCAACTCCCCCCCCCTAACCCCAAAAAAACCTTTTTCCATACAATATTAATGACTAATATTTCTCAAAACCACCCCATTCCAAACGATCGAGTAGCTTATGACAAGTTTTGCCCAGAAAATGTCATTTTCCAGAACCCGTGGGCGGCCGGGATCGACAAAAAAGGAGCAAGCAAAAAAGCGAAGTAGAAAAAGTGGCCGATAGGCTAACCCGAAATACAATTCAAGAGGAATTCTTGGACTGGTGGCACCCCCTCGAGAGCCGATGCCGACTCACCCTACATTTCCACCCTCGACCATTCCTAAAGTAAGCTTCCACGGGATGAAGACGAAGAAAAGTGTGAGAAAGACGCGAAGATAGATCAATAACAAACCATTATGGACTCTCGTGGGAGGGGAAGGGTGCCCGAACAAAACCCAAAAACTACGTCTCGCGACTCTCCCTCTTCCCCCCGAAACCACGCCGCCATCGGCGTAAAAATAAGACAAAACTACGCAAAAAAATTCGAATGACGCCGAGTCAAACGCAAAAATAAAACCGTACGAATCACGTGCAGTTTCGCAAAATTCTCAAAGTCTAGTAGCTCTGAAGCTCATGTTCTACCGCGGTCCAACGAGAAAATGCGCCTTCCCGCAGTTCAATATCGAGCCGACATGTGGCCAAGGAAAAAGGTTAAACGAGAAAATCTCAACGAGACTCCCAATGTCGTCTGCTCAAATACGCAAATCGCAAAAAACGATCGATCTACTTTTTGGTTCTTTTTTTACCTCGGGGGAGAAGGTATCCTTAACGGGGGTCACGGGGGCTCGAAGGAGAAGGCCACTCGCAGGGCGTTATCCGGCACGTAATTCCAAATGTTTCCTGGGAAACGTGGTGAAAAAAACGGTATCACGGTCTTCCCGGTATCACGCACGGCGGAAGAACGAGTCCGGCGGCACTTGTACGCGGCGTCGAACATGGTCTCGTTGCCCGCGCCGGTCAATGAAATAGGAAGCCGGCGGGCGCTATGAGCGACGGCCCCGTAGCGGCACCTCGTTCTACGTCCGCGCGGGTCTACGGCCATCGCCGGAGCCGACGTGGGTGGTTGGGTTGGGAGTGCCGAGGGCGCCACCGAGCAACGGCGGCGGCGGCGGTCGTGCCGACGCCCGCGATCGATATGCGCCGTCGTAGTCGTCGTCCCCGTCGGCGCCGAATCGCGCGTCGCGTGTACCGGCGTACACGAGGCACTCGACCGGACGAGATAGGAGGGTGAAATTCTTCGATTGATATGGGAGAACCGGCCGGGAAAGCCATTGGACTTGGGACCAATTTAGAGCCGAAAGTTAATCGCTCGCGTTTTACCGTTACTTATCGCGCGTAAGTGTACGTTAAAGTAATTTGGTCGAATTCATTTTTTCGTTAATCGGATGCATTGGGTTTTTCAATCATTTTTCATGCGGTGGTTTCTTAACACCCGAAAATTCGGCGAACGAAACTACCCTTCCAATTAATGAAGTAAAACTAATATAAATATACAATAGTTTAACCGGTGGTCAAGCGGACCAATTGCTAAGCGGTACTGCGCGGCGATTGGTCGGCTGGGGCCAGTAAAAGCGGAGGAGACGGGTTCGAATCCCGCCTATGGGACCCCCGGATTTTATTTCTCAAAAATAATTTCCTGGGGTCGGGGCACCGATATTCCTTAATATCGGGATTCGAGCCAGTTTCCGCCTACTTGCCGCGGGGTTTTCCATGGTTTGCCCCGCGGGTCGATGGAGAGACAATCCCAAGTCGACGTGAATACCAAGTAGTGTAATGAAGTCGGCCATGGACGTGGGACGCGGGACGAAAAAATAGATTTGTCCAGGCAAAAAGAGACCTGAACCTCAAAGACCCGCCAAGGGTGTGAGTATCCAGAAAAAAATATTGAAATAATTTACGATAACTCAATGAATGAATAAGTCTGAGTTGCTTTTCCAGATTTCGTCGGATTCCTACAAATCGCCGGTGGGAAGCGAGAATTCACGATTTAGAATAGTCCCATCGGAAGACACCCTAGCGTCTTTTCTTGCTCTCGTTACGGCCACGGCGCAATCAATGAATGACACCGTTCGACGTTCGCGGGCTTTCCCCTCACGTATAGAACGTCACAGTCATTCTTCTTATCTAACTCTCTTCTTCCTCCTCCGTCCTTTTTCCGGCGTTTCACTCTCCGACAGCTCGCGAGCACTCAACTTCCTCTGGGCAGCTCGACCAGCTCCCCATACGCCACGGTAATCAACGGTAATGATTAATAACGCGGCGGCGTTTCCGCGTTCATCGCCGGTTCCGTTTTATCGACGTGACTCATTTATCCAAGAGCTCGGGGCCACTCGCTCTTGACATTTTTTTCCCCTCCATTCACAACTTATTTATGTCCTATTTCTTCATCTAATTACAGTTTCATTTTTTATCTTCACGATTGGAAATACGGACTGAAAACTCGATGAATGTGGAAACATACCGACATAGACGGGGTAAATATGTCGCCTTCGAATAAATAAACGAATGGTAGTGAAAGAAAGGCAGTACAGTCGAATTGAATGAGAAATACGTTTTTTTCGAAATTTCGAAAAAATTCGTGTTTTGGAGATTTTTCAATTTTCCAACTTGAATACTTGGATTCGAAAATTATTAATATAATAACTTCTGATTTCGGATTACAAAAATTTACGAAAAAACTGTATTTCCGAGTTCAATAAAAAAAAAGGCCAAAAAATGTGCTCTTTTGGGTTAAACAGGCATTCGTAAAAGCCACTCTCCCAGAAAAAGGGCGACCGACAATTTAATAATTTTAAACGATCTACAAAAATAAAAACTCTGCACGCTAAAGATTTACAGCACTTTTTTTATACTACACATGTTTTGGAATTATCAAAATTGTACAACTTTTTAATATTGCCTAAATTTTCTGGATTCTTAAAATCCAGAAATCTTTAAGTGTTCAAAATTCTCTAAATTCTGCACATTTTCAAAATGTTTATAAGAATCATAATTTACAATTTCCATAATTTCACATACTGTTCCACTTCTACCACGTGTCCCACAACACGCACAAATTTTTATTGTCTTTAATATTTGCTACAAAAAAATACGAAAATTTACGGAAATAAAAATTGGTCTTTGCGGTAAAATGCAAAAAACCATGAACGTTCACGTAAGGAATGGCTTTCAGGAAAAATCCAAAAAAAAAATCAGGGAACATAATAGAATATTGAAACGCACCCCTTTCCACATCAGATCCTTCAATTGCAAGTTCCTCGAATTCAGTTCCCTAATTTTTACCATTTTCACTGTACGCCAGTATCCTGGGTAAGATGTCGAGTGTTTCGGTCGGTTGGGGACAAGGAAAACGGCATTGCCGTGCATCTGATCGCGTGTCGAGCGCCAAAAGGGAACGCCGACATAGCGAGAGCCTTGAGTTAATTCTTTTAGCCCCGGGCCACTTGTTCCTCCGTTCGATTTTGCCATCTTGGATTTCTCCGAGGGGGTGAAAAGGGGGAAAAACAACCCAGGGGTAGGAAACGGACACACGTCGTGGCCTGCGAAAAGTGCCGGCACCCTCGGAAATTCGGGCTCTCCGCGGAAATGAAACCCCCCCCCCCAACCCCCCCCCCACCCACCCAAAAAAACCGCCGCCCCAAACCAACCCCCCCGAACCAAACATGAAACAAAACTTGAGATCAGGTGTTTCTGACAGCGGCCAATTTGTTAATATAATATTAAAAAAAAAGATGACAATACGTCAGGTTTCACGAATTTTGATAGCACTCCAAATCAGACGAAAAAAAATCTAAACAATCTGACTCAAAAAACTCTATGAAATTCGTCGAAACGAAAACGACGAAAAAAACTAACCAACCCTGAAAAAATCACGGATTTGGTAATTTCCCTGATTTGACTGGACAAAACTTATATGAAAATTCGAAAAGCGAAAATGTTGCAAGTACAGAAAGGACGGATGCTACAAGGGCGAGATATTCGCAATCGAGCCTGCGACAATTTAACAAGCTCGTCTTCGCCTTTTTTCGTTTTATTTCTACCCGTTCGCTACTCATTCTTTTTCCCGCGTCTTTCTGTCTCCTCCGCCACTATACTTACTAGGCACTAGAGCTAAGACCACCACTACCAACGTCGGATTCGTTATCGCGTCAACAAGTTAATCTTTATAAATAGCTCCGAGCCCAGGGCTATATTTAATCCTGACCCTCGCTTTTAACGTTGGTATTTCCTTGCGAGACATTTCTCCCTTCCCTCCATATTATTTTATTTCATTTTTTTTACTCTTTGTCCAATAGTCATTTCTCAAAATAATTCAACTTTTCTTTATTTTTCGTATCCTCATCGACCATTTCAGCGATTTCTTAATTTTTGGCATATATTCAAAAAACGGAATTTCTCAGATCTCGATTTTCGAAAATCGAAAATAATACACCCATCAAATTTCATTATACGTAAAAAAACCAGCAGTATCATATTTTACAAAATCCTGGCATGATCTCAATTACCATGTTTCGTCCGATCCACCCCAAACAATAAATTTTTCGTCACGTTTCTGTGAATCGACGATAACGGAATTCTTTTTTCGTGATTTTTCATGGTGGGCCACGCACGACACATTCCATTCGTTACTCGGCCATTACGTGAAGTCCACGCATGAAACGTTTCCGATTCCACGATGCAGGTAACGTTAAAAAATTCTGAGAGGACAGCGGGGCATGATAACTTATCAGTGTCCAAACAGCATTATCTCTCGAGATGAAGTGAGATGAAGTTCATTGAAGCGAGGCCCGAGTTTGCGCAAGACAAACAAATGCTTTTAATGAGAGCGTCCATTCATGTGCGCGAGAGATGGTTTTTACGGGTTGATCTCGTTTCGTAACTCGACGAATTTCATTCTCGATACAGAATTATTAAGAGTGCTCAACGAATAACTCCCACCGACGAATTAATCGATGTTCGAATTTCGATCTTACGTAGCAGGCATAATTATGATTGGTTTTATGTACGATTTATCAATCAATCAGGATGCTGATTTATCAATCATTTTATGCAACAAGTTATTTTTATGCATCACATGCAATTTAGTAGTAGAATGACATTTTAGAATATTTATTCGTAAGTTGTTAAATATGTACAAGTAACAATGTTCACATTTTATTATACATATATTTTTAGGTTCTCAATTATTTTAATTATTGATTTTTGGAAGTCAAAAATATTTAAATACAGAGTTTGGAAATCTAAAACATAGTTTTTGAGTAGATTTTTTTTTCAATTGTATCAATAATTTTTGAATCCAAATACGCAAGTTAAAAGCTACAAAATCTTTAGAATACGATTTTTTTTCTAGATTTAAAAAATCCTTCTCTCGAAAAACGATGAATACTATCAATAAATTGTCATTTAGATACAAACAAATTTTACAATAAAATTCGTAAAGGACATACTTAATTTAGAATGAGACGAATTTGTGTTGAAAAATGCACAAACCATAAATTTCGCCAATATAAAAATAGTGCATTAGAATTCGAAGAATCCAAAGATTCAGAATCTAAATTAAAAAATGTCCAAATATGTAGTTACAGTTCAAATTCCACAATTTTTTAATGCTGGCGTAGTATTATAGGGGAAGACTGAAATTTTTTTCGAACGACAAGTTAGTTAGAAATGTTCGTACGTATATATTTTGAAATATTAAGTGGAAAATTATCAAGTTCTAGTTCGAACTCATATATTATAGAATTTTTATTTTCAATTTTTAAAAAATCATTTTGGAAAATTTGAGAAATCAATTTTCAATGATCAAACAGGTTTTCAAATTCCAAGTTTTAAATTCGATATTTCGACTCAAAAATTGAAAATTCGAAAAACACGAACAATAATTCACATTCAATCATTTTTTATCCAATCATTCAAAAAATTTTGAATGACTCAAACTTGAAAATAAAATAATGAAAAAACTGTCTAAAATGCACAAAAACAACTAAATGTACAAAATGATCGATTAATCTGCATCCTAAAGACCAGATTGAACGAAGATTTCGATAAATTGCACATCCCCAATTTCATTTCAATTTTAACGTAGTCCCAATCGCTCTCATTTCGTCATGGCCCACCTGATCGAGGACCGAAATTTCCCGAGATTTACTCTGCCTCTTCTAGTCACACATTTAAACTAGGCGCTACGGTAATGGGCTCTTAAGGGATCAATTCATGAGCACGCATTTTTCCCATTTTTCCAAAATGTCTAACAAACCTCGACAAGGCGGGACAACTTGCAAGGATCAAGTGTACTCCGCATTCCCTGCAAGGGCTAAAAGCAACGTTTTTTCCGGCACTTTGCGAAGCGACATCACGTACGCCGTGGCGCGATTTTGTTTACAGAAACAAACGGAAGATGCTAATGAACGGACGAGGTATTCGCGTTTGGCGGCGCGTCCGAGGCGATGAGTGTACCATACTAAGAAGACGAGACACGGAGGAAGAAGGCTCGTTGCCGATGCTTCTTTTATTCTTTATTTTCCCTGACGAAATCCCTACATTTGTACATTCCAGTCACACGCGCTCTGAACGGGAACGCTCCTTGAAGCGCCTCATTCTACACACTTCTATGGATCCCAGTGTCACATTTCTCATTCGTGCGCAAGGAATACGAGGCTTCAGAGCATTTCGAAGTGCTCAGCCGGTAAGATAAAAATTAACCAAGATCTCTTCATTTTTAAAAACAGTTATTAGAGCACCATTAAAAAAATGGACTCGGTCAGATGAACTGAAGTACCCATGTTATAACTCTGGTCAATACAACAGCAAAACTTGAATCCCTAGAGAAAAAAGTGATGAAACATCTGAAGCATGCCGCATGTATCGAATGGTAATCGATAATCTATCGAAATCGTGTAATACGCTCACTTCAGTGCGATGGTTTTCGCGGTTCGTGAGTTGCGCGCGAGTTTTTAATTTTGATCATTGACAATAATTATTGAAATTATTGTTTTCGATGATATTAAATGTTATAATCATTATTTTTGATTCCGGAATTGATTTTAATTAATCGAAATTGATAGAAGTTGATGAAAATGAATAGTCATTGGTGAGAATTCATAAGGATACATGGGAATTGATCCAAATTGATGGAAATAGTTAGGAATGTCCATAGTATTTAATAAGAATTCATGGGAATCGATGAAAATCGTTATAAATCGATGAAAATAAATAAAAATCGATATAGCGATTTATAGGAATTCATAGAAATTTATAAGAGTTGATGGAAATTGATGGGAATTATTATAAATCGATAGAAATTGATAACAATTGATACAGAAATTATAGGAAAGAATGGAAATCAATAGTAATAATAATTGAAGGGCATTTATAGGAATTCGTGAAAATTGATGGGAAAAAATTGGGATCGATTGTGATTAATAGGGATCGATGGGAGTTGATGGAAATTGATAGAAATGAACAGAAATCGATAGAAATTGTTATGAATATTCACGAGGATTCATGAAAATAGATGAGAATCGATGGGAATACAATAATCGACGAGAATAAATGGAAATCAATAGTTATTTATGGGAATTTAAAGGAATGGATTAAAATTAATAGGAATTCATCAGAATTAATAGAAATTGATAGGAACGAACGTAAATCAATAAGAATTTATGTTCATATGAATTCATAGTAATCGACATTGATTAAAATTCATAGGAATTCATGGGAATTGGTAGGAATCGAGAAAAATTGATAGGAATGAATGGAAACAATAGTACATAATTAATGAGAATTCATGGGAACCGACAGGAATTTATAAGAATACATGGGAATTAATAGAAATTAATGGGAATGGATGGTTAAATCGACAGTAGTTGATGGGAATTTATGGGAACTGGTGGGAATCGATAGAAATCGACGAGAATAAATGTAAATCGATAGTGATTGATAGGAATTCATATGAGTTCATAGGTAACGATGCAATTAATAGAAATTAATGGGAAATAAAGGATGGATATCAATAGTGCATGATGGATGGGAATTTATAGGAATTCTTGAAAATAGATGGGAATCGATTGGAATTCATTAAAATCAATGGGAATCGATGAAATTTGATGGCAACTGATGAAAGTTGATGGGAATAAATCAAAATAAATAATAATTGGTAGAAATCCATAGAAATCGAGAGTTGATAGTAGATATTGATGGGAATAAATGTAAATCAACAGTAATTGATAGCAATTTATAGGGATCTATGGGTCCTTATAGGAATCAATGGGAATTGATGAGAATTTATGACAATCGATGGAAATTCATGGAAATAGATGGAATTTAATAGGAATTGTTAGAAATCCGTATATAAAGTATAAAATACCCATTGATATTTGTAATAGCATGTATAGGAATTATTCGAAGAAATTATAATCATAAAATGCAGGCGCGCGAAGCGCGCATCATGACTAGTAAATTATAAAAAAATGATAAAACTCCTTAGATTCTTATCTTATCGTATACTACAAAATGATCTGAATAGATCGTTCCAGGGTCAATGGTTCGATCACATAAATCATGAACGTGGGAAACTTTTCTGTTTTTTCATTTCATTGTCGTACGAAGTGTCGACAAATTCGATCTAGTATTAAATTTTCGGAGTTTCTCTGCTGAGTACATTTTTTTCAGGTATAGAAACTGAGAAACCTCTCTAACGAAAGACGGGTAACTTCTCAAATTAAAGTTAATGTTGCACATCACTTCAACTTGAAAACAAACGTTCGTCATGCATCAGGCTGATCAGGCAGGATTGCTTCAGGTGGCTTCAAGCCAGATCCCTCTCGGAAGGTGGTCCTTCCACTCCTTCTATAACCCCGTTCATCTTTCTCTAAAAGGGGCAATAGCCGCGCAACTCGCGATGGCATGCGAGGAATGCTGCGCCCAGCAGCGCCCTCGCTAGGAGGCGCCACTGCTTAGCAGCCCTCCTCTATCTTAGTTATTTCAGTAAAATCGTGAATTTCGAATAAATCGAAACAAAGAAACATTCGAAAATGTGACAAAACCCAAGAAATTTAGACAATCCGAGGAAATGAAAGGCGGACAGATTTAGAATCTCGTTTTCGATAGTTGTGGGCAAATTATAAATTTGCAATTACAAATGCACCCCTGAAAACTCGAATATACATATCTACACTTCAGGAACCGTAATATATACGAGTTTTGGGAAAAGAAACGATGCCCTGTTGAATTTATACGGAGATGCCTGCTAGAATGAGGCTTTTTATGGCTAAGGGGTGCTATGGGGTTAGTTTCCGACAACTTGAGAATACATGAAAATATGTCAGGACTCAGAAAACGATGTAATACGACTAATACGCCTTTTCCAGTATGTTTAACAAATAAATAAAGAACATGAGATAAGAAGAAAACATCCCATCAGAAGAGTAATATAATATAAGGATGGATATTCTGACGACTTGAAAATCGATAAGAACACACCAGACATTTTTGGCTTGGAATCTAAGAATTAACACTTTTTCCCGCAATTTTACATCGATTTGACAAATTTCAATATCGGTCAAGTGTTTAAAAACATTCACTACCGCCTTTTTCGTTAAATTTTTCTTTTCAAAAGAAACTAAAATTTTTTCCAATCTACCCAAGAACAACGCGGCTGAACTGAGATAAGAAAAACATTTCGTACAAAATGCGAAAACTTCCGATTTTCCTCAATGTTCCCGTGATTCTCGAAAAAAAAAATTATATTCGATCCCTATAAATATGATCTTGTATTAAGTTCTATAAAAATAAAAATCCTTACACAATCTTTGAATTTCTTACACAATTTCTATGAAGAATTTCTCTTTTTATGAGGTGATTTTATTAAAATTTTCGAAAGATTTGGAATCAATAATAAGGTGTCTCAAAATGTGTACAAGGAACTTTACAAAGACTGAAAAATAAAGACATATTCATAAAAATTTATACATTTTCGTAAGTGCTATACAAATTTTACAAAGCACATAAAATATTTATAAAATGGTCGACAACGTTTTCAAAGTTCAGAAAACTTTCAACTCGAGGGAAACATTCACATGAACATCAGAAAAAAAAGTGTTGTAAATATAAAAGACACATTAAAAAAAAAAAAAAAAAAAAAGAAAAAAAAACTTCACACAATTTAAGAACAAAAATTGTATAAAGCCAATACACATATAATATATAAAGTATTTCACAAAAATAAGAGCTAACAGGGACGTAGTAGAAAGACGATGACAACATCTTTTGTTGTATCAAGAAATGTTGTCACCGCGTGTAATTGGCAATCGGCATGCGTGCAAGTGCCATCGAACGAAGCGGGAATCATCGATGGCATCGGGCATCTGATCCGGTGGCTGTCACGACCGGTCGTCGCGATTTGCATAATCGCGGACGATAAACGATTAGTCACCGCAAAGCCTCGCGAAAACACGACCGCCCTTGAAGAGGAGATCCCTCGAAAGCATTCTCACGAAATAGGGGACGCTGCGCATAATAGCGAGGGCGTATTTTATATCAAAACGACGCACAACATTTCAATTAATTCAATCAAAGGGATAAAATCCCACGTGTTGAAATCGTCCATCTAAAGCGAATTCACCTGCAATCAAACGACACGAATCGCCTACCAAACGACCCTTCAAAGACGATCTTCTAAACGAATCTACTTTTATTAGACGATGGTTAAACGATGATCGTCTTTTAACGCAGTGTTGCAATTCGGTCAACTTTTTTTTCCCTGGAGATTTGCCGATTCCTAATGTTAATTTGTGAACATTAACAAAAGTATTTTACACTGTGCGAAAATCAACAAAATCGCATCTTTTTTGACCGAGATTTAAGTATTTGAGTAGGGTTTTGGATAAAAACATGTAGATTTCTGACTACCAATGACTAAACATTTTTGTACTCGAGACAAATCTTTTAAAGCACTATCCTCGGATAAGACAAGAGCTTCCAGTGCAATTGAAAGCCTTTAAAGCACGATGATCCTATTTTTCCTGTCGAACAGCTTAATTCAAAGCACGCCCTGCATACGTGCATTTCGCAAATTGCATTAATTGCGAGTAAAATAACGATTTTTCTATTCGCTGTACTGAGTTTTCTTCAACTCACCTCGTCTTAAATTATTTTTCAAGGAAACAGATAAGCACTAACAAACAAAACATCCTAATGTGATGACTAATTTGGTATGTTATTAAATAAACACAATTTTCGAAGTCCTAAAACTCGAGGAAATTTTCGTGCAAATTCGCAGTTTTTGGGAGGATGAAAATATCTAGTTTTCATTATTCTGTAATTCGAATAGTTATCAAATCAATTTCAAATTGGAAAATATCAACTTTGTGAAATAAAAAATTAAACACACTGGATTTGACTTTATATTATACTTGGGGAAAATGTTGATGTTAAAATTCATGAATTAAGTACTTTTTAAGTTCATAAACGTTTCAATTTCAATGTATAAGATTTTATTACTTTCGAGTTCAGAGAGTAGCAAAACCAAATTTAAAATATTCAACATGTATTTTGATGACAAAATTTGCAGAAGTGATAAGTAAAAAAACTCAAATATTTCAATTTCAGAAACATTTATAATCTTTATATAATTATGAATATTATGACGATTGATTTTGAATATAATATATCTTTCCATCAAGTATAAAATATCAGTATTTTGAATATTCCATAAAAATCAAATGAACATTAATCATAAATATCCACTTCAGGAATAATATAATATTTGTAATCTTCAACTTTTTAATTACTGTGCAGTATATTCAATTTGAAAAACGATACATTTTTCTGATTTGTCTCATAACTGTCTAATCTTTGAAATTTTGGGAAATTTCACATTATTTTACTGTACAAATGAAATTAGAAAAATTTGTAGTTCAAAAGTAGTCATTTTGTGGATTTTTGAGATTTCCCAATGAAAAGTTTCTAATCATCCAAATTCAAACTAAGTCAATTCAACAAGTCTTGTGAATTTTGACAAATTGCACTTTACAAATCAATTCAAGGAAATTCAAGAATACAACCATTATATTCACATAATATATTTTTATAATTCATACTTCATTAAATAATACTGCATATTCAACAGTCATATTTTATACTTATTCATGGAATAATATGTACATTTAAAATTCATCATCATAAATAAATAATTAAATTTTGACCACTGAGTAGTAGACTCAATAAACTCATCTTCTTTTATTTTTTCAGTCAAATAATTATATATTTAAGAATCTAATTAATTATTAATATGATAATTACAAATATTCAAGACATTTGTAAATATTAAAAAAAAAAAAAAAAAAAAAAACACCAAAAAAAAACCAAGGATATTATTATCAAATATTTAAGTTAAATAACTCAAAAACTAAAAATTTTTTTTAAAAACACATCTGTAATACGACAAAATGTTTATGTTAAATTTTCCTCTGCAATTCTCTGCTTCCCATTTTCCGCAACAAAAATGCGTTAAAGATCCCTACATTACCGACAAAACACAATAACTGAAAAAATGTCATTAATGGGACTAAACGAAATTTAATGTCACAAATAAAAAATATATCGATCTCTGATCAGTCTGATCCGTAGTAGATCGCGATTTCAAATGCAGAAAATTTAAGCAAGATCAGTAACATTCAAGTAGTTGACCGAACGATTGTTCATTCAAGAGGTCGCCACATTACGGCAACACACTAACGCCTGTGTTATTTACAGCATTACTCAACGGAAATAAAAGCAGAGCGTCAACAAACGAAAAATGTATTTCATCCTTTGTCGCAACTTGTAGGGCCAATTGTCCCATGAATTCCTACAATGCACTGTAGCAAAACACCGTTTTCACCCAACATAATCATTGTAAATAAACCCTTTTCATGATATGCGAGGCGTATTCTTTCTACATCATGATTGCCGAATCTCTACTCTTCACTAAAAAAAACTACAAGAAATCTTTCCAAAATATTCCGTAAGGTTGGAAAAACGCAGGAAAACCATAATTAATTTCTGACAATCAAATTGCCACAGTCATGTTCAAGCATGATTCTGACAATTTACACTGAAACCACGTCAGAAATTCGACGTTCCACCAGTAAAATTCAACGTCGAAAAAACTGCATGCATCAGTTTTTATCGACACGCAAATTGTAGCGAACGCATAAAATTCATGTGAAAATGTATATGCGAACATAGGAAAAATAACGTTCATGATCGAAGCGCGAGTTCGCCGTTCGGGGTTTTGCGCATGTAAATGAGCCGCGAAAAAAAACACTGGCATGAAAGTCATGCCGTCACGGCGATTTTCCGGCAGGAAAATTTCCGGTGAAATGTGAGAATTGCGGAGTAGGCACGGGGCCGAGCGCGTTCGCAATAAAATGAAATAAAGGGGGAATTGGCATGGCTCGCGGTTCATCGGCGGAGTACGCCGAACATGCATGTTTTCGCGGGGAGAAAAATGACAATTATCAAGACTGGAAAAGCGACTCACCCTCATTGTGATCGTCCAGCTCGTCAGTTTGCAGGAAGGATAAATCTGAAAATTCCAAATGCTGGGATTAACGAGAATTATCCTCGTGTTTTCGAGCACCTTCGTCTCACGCTGAAGCACACACTCACCCGCCATCTTGTAACAAACTGCGGCGCGCTCTCGCGGCTACGCGCCCAAATCAATACGCGAATTTCCTATGATTATTCCAAAGTGTCCGTCCTTTTCTAACCGACAGACATTGTTATCTTCTCGAATATTGCACAATCATGTATTTCCTTCTTCTCTTCAGTATTTGCAAAGTATTAGCACAGTAACATTTAGTTATTTAGTCAACTGGTGTTGTAAAATAAACTTGTGAAACTTGACTTTATTCGTCTGGGTGTTTATTGATTGGTATTCGGTATTCGGTCACTGATTATTAATATATTATCACTGATTAAAGAGATCAGTGCACTGGAAATAGCAAGGAACAGCAGGGAATATGGGAAGTGCCCCAACCGCCATTTTTGTCGACCAATCGGACCACGCACGCGCAGAACTTGTTTGTCAACGCGGCAAGGAATTTGAATTAAGATTTTAGGCGTTAAACCACCGAAAAAACATTCATCACCCCATACATCTACAACTGTAAAAGTGATATATAATAAAGTTGAAAAGTTATGTGTTTGAAAATTTTGGTTTTACAATTCTTTATTCAGAATTTTCATGGAAATTGTTGATAATCTTGGTTGGTAACAGAAAAATGTGTATGCCATAAGTTTGACATTGAAATGTCTCGAGGTGGAGATGTACTTTTCGTAAATTTTCCGACTTGCACACTTTTGAAATGGAATTTCAAAGTCGCCTAATTTTTGTCTTCAACTGATGTAAGAAAATTTGCTATAAAATGAAGATTTCATTTGAAACAACAAATTTGCTATGAAATGAAGATTTCATTTAAAACAACATTATAGTTATCAAATATTAATCTATTACATAATCACAATTATGAAGTAATTATGTTACACTTGCTCGTAGAAAAATAGTAACAGGATCATTTTTTTCACACCAATTTCATTTATTAAGATATATCAATAGAAATATTACCATACGTTTTCTTCCAGTTCATGCAAACACATCCATTTCAATTGAAGGAAAAAGAAATTTGAAAAACTTCATTAAATTAGAAATTCGTGTTCTCATAAAAATTTGAAGATATGAGTGTGGAATCAAACATCAAATTTTATGCATTATTCAACTGAACATTTCATTCAATTTCTGTGTTATTCTAAACAAGGGCAATCCCACCACTGTGTAAAAATCACCGTCAATTTTCTCCACTAAACAACTGCCTTTGCCCATCACTCCATATGCCCCTGATTTGCCACTGAAATTAAAGAAACTGTTATAAGTCACTGTTACATACATTTTGTTAATTTTTTTAGTAACTTGAAAATTATCATTTGGAATAAAAATAAAAACGTTTCAAAAATTATGTAAAGGGAGAAGCAGCCGAGTTGAAAGTATGTCAGCAACCAGTATTATCTAAATTACTTTGCCTAATTTGAACTTTTTCCATTTTACTTTCATGTTCAACTTTCAAAAGGCTCAATTTTTACAGTATTAATTTGCTTCTTTAAAATCATCATCTCGAATATATATTCAATCTTACTGTGGTTCTCCTGTTTGTATGTACGAGTTTATTTGATCCTCAGACAATTTTCCGAAGTATACATCGGCAGATTCATAAAATTTTACTGTGGTCTTTGGAGTTTTTAGACAAACTCCAGTAAATGCTGTATTTTTCTTCCCTGACAATCTGAAAATAGAGAAAGAAAAAAAAGTGCTACTGATTTTGGTTTGTGTTTTATACATAGATTTTATAGTCGATTATATTTTCACAATACAGATCATAATATTGTATATTTCTGTATTGTGCAGAATTTTAAAATTCTCAAGTTTGAGATTTACCATTTTTCAATGTTGTGATTTTGAAATACATAGTTTATAGTTTTTGAGTCTCAAGTTCTCAACTTTTGAATTATTATATCTTCAATACTGAATATTTCAGTTGTTTCAAATTTTAATGCTTTAATATCATAATTCAAAGTTTTTTTTTTTTAAGTAGGAATTTACAAATTTGTAGAATAATCATAATCCTAAACATCAACATACACTTGATTCTTTCGACTTTGCAAATCAAATTTTTATTTTTAAAAACTAAAATTTTACCTTCGTTCAAATCCCAACATGAATTTTAATTAAAAAATTGTTATTTTAAAATCAGAATATTCAACACTTGGTATTTATAAATATTTCAGGATTCACTTCTTTTTTTAAGCAACTAAAAAAAAATAATCAGGAGTATGCAAATTACAAATGTTAGTTATTTTGGGCTAGAAAATTTATCTATTAACCTTGTCAGCATACTGAATGCATGTTCATCTGTTTTTGGTTTTCCATAAATTTCTTCTCCCAATGTGACTATTGTATCGGCGCCAATAATTAGTTCCGGAGGAATCTTATCATTTTTTAACCGTACATCGACATCAAGAACCTTGAAGTACGCCAAATCTTGGACGAATTCTCCATGACTTTCGTAATTTTGTCTATCTAAATTTTCGTCATACATCGAAGGAACAACCTCGACATTTAACCCCTAGAAATGATAAAAAACAGTCATCATTATTTATTACTTAGGTAAATTTGCACTTTAGCGACTTTTCCCGAAAATGAAGGTTTTTTTTGTTTTGTTAATTTTGGTCGATTTGAGGGGGTTTAAAAGTGCGAAAACAATCGGGGAGCGTGAAAAAGTTGTTTATTTATAGTGTTATATATAAAAATAGAGGTTGATAACCGAAGGGACTTACTGTGACTTTTTATGGCGAAAATATAGGGGCCTGAAGGGCACCATGGTGGTGAAAGAGTGTTGTCAGTGTCACCAACATTAGTTTTAAATGCATTTTTCTGCATTCGCACGTGATATATAAATTCGTCTGCTAGGTGCAAGAAATTAAGGGAGATTGATGTTCGGCGAGATTTTTATAAAGCGGAAATTTCCCCCAACGTCAGCGAAATGTAAACAAGACACCGTTTTTTATTATTTCACGAGTTTTGTCTAGAGCGAAAATCTTCCCCGACGTGAAAACATGTAAACAAGACTACTGTGTTGACGTAATGTAGCAGACGAATTTATGTCAGAAAAATGCATTTGAAACTGATGTTGGTGACACTGATAACACTCTCTAACCACCATGGTGCCCTTCAGGCCCGTATATTTTGAAGGCGTTTGGAGGTGACAGCTGTACCACCCAGTACCACCTAACCTCAAATTGCCTGATAAGTAAATGACGATTTTTTGCAATTTCGAGCATTGTTTTTGCACAATTGATGGTTGCTACACATTCACAGTGAAATACTGAATTACTACGTCCATCGCACACGCGTTTTTGGGCGAAAACGTACTCTTCGCCATAAAGTCACAGTAAGTCGCTTCGGTTATCGACCTCTATTTTTATAAATAACACTATAAATAAACAATTTTTTCACGCTCCCCCGATTGTTTTCGCACTTTTGTACCCCCCCCCCCACACTTATTTTTCGCATTTTTACACGCCCCGCCCCATTTTCCGGAAAAGTCTTTAAAGTGCAAATTTAATATTACTTACAAACCACCAAAATGATTCATTTACAGTATTCTTACCAAATGCTGCATCAACTCGCGGCGTCTTGGTGAAGAGCTCGCCAGGATAATTCTGCTTTTCGAAAGTTTTTCAAGTGACGCTTCCAACATTTTTCGTAGATTTCAGGGTCTGTAAGCGGCGAGCAAAAAAGGGGATAGGCAGGGATAGGTATCTAGTTCTATGCCTAGCTGTGCCTAGCCTGAAGGGTTCGCACTGTTCGCAGGCGTCGTTGCGCCGCAACGACGCCTACGAACCCTTCGGAAGAACTGGGAAGAACCGCAACTGACCGTAACGGTTGCGGTTCTTCGAAAGTAAAAGTGGAGGTGGTCGACTACCTTCCCCTATTCTCCCCTATTCACCCTGAAATGCCACTCAGCTCAGCTTCTCGGCACCGGCACGGCCGTCGCTCCTACTCCTACTATAATTTGATGGTAGCTACTTTTTATACTGTATTAATTATACTGCATCAAAATTTATAGATGAAGAATTTTATCTGCCATGAAACGGAAGAAAGTCGTAAGTCACTTTTTCTGTAAGATCTATTTCTGTCGCACTTTCGTAATAAAATCAACCTTACGGCGAAAGTGATTTACGGTTTACTTTCGTTTCACAGCAGTTATTACATATCATTATACTGTCAATCAATCGATATCACACAAAAAATTAGAATGTACATACATATGCAATTTACTCAGGAGCGCACGCAGAAGA
>JAPYZK010005822.1:0-14715 GCA_030522785.1 Platygaster equestris
GTAACTTACAACATTTTGGATAATTTTTTCAGAAAATTTTTCATTTACTTTTGAATTAATTTTTGAACAATTTCGAAACTTTCTGGTATACCTTTACTTTCAAAATAATATTTTTCTGAACATTTCGGAAAATTCTTTGATTCTCGTAAGAACTTGGAATGCGTGATTTTTTTAAAGGGTATTTTTTTTGTTAGTTACGATTTTGTGGAGCTTCCAATTTACGAATAATTAGAGTTTCAAACATTTTTGGAAGTTCTTTGAAATTTGATAGATATTTCGTAACTCACAACATTTTGGATAACTTTTTAACTTTTTAACTCTTCCCATCCGTTAAAACAAACGCAGGAGCCGTACTAATGCCATACTTTCGAAATAACGTTGCATCTATGATAAAACCTCCCGCAACATCACTTGCAAATTTAGAGAAATATTTAACTGTTTCTTTCATGCTTCCCTTGTGGAGACCTCGTATTACAAAAGTGCCACAGACAATTTTTTACTTACTTTTTAATTAGTTTTTGAACAATTTCGAAACTTTCTAGTATACGTTTACTTTAAAAATAATATTTTTCTGAATATTTCGAAAAATTCTTTGATTCTCTTAAGAATTTTACGATCGTAAAATCGTTACTTTTCGTAAGAAAATTGTCTTCGTATCTTGTAAGATTTTGGAAATGATAAGAATAAAAATATTTACGGATGATGACTTTTCACCGATTTTAAGTACCGGAAATGTCACTCCGCGAATTCGTACTCTATTTCGTAAAATTTGACAATGCTAATCTGAGAGAGCTCGGGAGTAATGAAGCGATGTTTTGCAATTTCATAACGCGTGATGAAAACCCGATGAAGAACAACATGGTTATAATTGTCGTCCAGCTATAGAGTTATAGCCCACTTTCGGCCCAGTTGCTGACAAACAGCGAATTTAACTGTATCGTGTTAATTCCTCGGGAGGAAAAAAAAATACCTTCGGCGATATAAATAGCCATATATGATTCGCGCGTTCTTCACACGATTCGGCAACGCGAAACCTACGTAAACGACGACTGTTTGTTATAACAAATAAGCGCTCCTCGGATTGTTTTCGTGAAACGAGGAAATCGGTTAGTCATACAGGCCACGGAAATTCTTCTTCTCGACGCTCTTCTTACCGCCGACGGGCACCGTTTCATCGACTCGGATCATTTTCCTCCCGGGGCAGCGGTTTTTAATTCGTTATCGATGATTTTTGAGATACTTTTTCATGGCTTTCCCGAGTCGGTTCGAGATCCTCGCGAAAATCTGGTCCGGAACGCATCGTAAAAGATCATTGACTAGCACGCGCGAGTTCCCACCACACGCTAGGTTCGAGAAAATATTGCCTAACGAATGACAGCCTCTGGTTCTCTCCGCTCGTACAGATTTAGATACTCTGAGAACGCTATGAATTCTATCCTAGATCACGTGGCTCGAGAGGAGGGGAATTTTTTTCATATTTTTTTTTTTTTCATCTTTGTAACTGGGAACCTTGACAGGTTTCGGAAAAATTCCCTATAAGGTTCTTTATTTTTTGCGAGGAATTTTATGGGAAGCTTTTTTTATTTTTTGGATGAATTGATGTGTTTGAAGTTAAAAGGGAAATTTGGTTGTTCGAATTCGAAAAAGGCATTTTTTTAAACGGAACTTGTTGTGAGATTCAGAGCCATTTGATTGGAGAGGATTGAGAATTTTTTTTGACGTTATGAAATTTCGGGAAATTTTGTTAACTCTTTCTGAAATTGCAAGTTTGAAATTTCGAACTCGAGAATTTGACGATTGGTATTTGAAAAAGTATTGTTCTGAGATTTATAAATTTTAATGTTTGAATTTGGGAATCGAAACATGAAATTCTGGAATTCGAAAATCAAATTTCATTTGACTTCCCAGTTTGATTCAGTTTTTTGAAAATGTGTAAAATGTTGTAGAAATTTGAGTTTTGAACACTTTTTTTTTAATTTGGAAATTGGAATATTTAAAGTGAAAAAATTGTATGTAAATGAAATTAAAAAATTGAGATTTTAACTTGTATAGAACAAAATTAAGGAATCCAATTTTTCAGCTTCAAATTGAGAAAATTGATCGATAATGAAACTGAAAAATTCACCAACACGAATGCCACATTCAAAAATCTAAAAAAAAAAATCTTAAATAATTGCGACTGAGGTTAAAAAAAAATACAATAATTCGAATTCGGAAGAAAAATGGGAAATTTAATCAAAAATTAGGGAAATGATAATTTTGATAATGTCCCGATTTGAGTTTTATAACCAAAAATGTCAAAATTTGTAATATTTAAGTACAGATTGGTATATTTTAATTTTTATAAATATCCTCTTTTTTGAAAATGGTACATTTGATCGAATCGAAGACAAACATTTCATAATTTGTAATCAAGTTTCGTTGAAAAAAAAAAAAAAAAATTAACTGAATGATTACGAAAATCGAAAGAAGTAAATTTTTTAAACACCGAAATCTAAGATAGCCGACATTGACCTTTAACGAAATCAAGGTTCGAAGTGAAGAAGAATAAGAGAAGAGTTTTTTTTAATCGAACACGCGCATTTAAATTGAATCGGCGTGAGTGTCAATTTAACTTTGAAAATAAAAAATTCAAAAAGTACATTCTTGGATCAACTTTTGTTGTTACAGAACAAAAGAACACATTTTTTGATAATGAACATCACTTTATTATTTTGAATGAAATACATATTTTTCTGTTAAAAATATTTGACGAGTAAAAATAAAAAGCGCAAAGTATTAAAATTACGTATACGAAAAAAAATATTTAACAAGTTTAAATAAATAACAAAATAAGTCGATTTAGCTTTTTTTTGTTTTCGCGAACGTCGAACATTTTAGGAATTTGAATCCACAGTGTTGTATGTGATTAAATCGATAATAAAAATATGTTGAAACAAATATACTTAAGACTGACTCTTAATTAACATTTTTTGATTGGTTTTTTGAAAGGCCTGTCTCTGCCTCCAAATCTCAATTGACCAGATTCTTTTTTTCCTCCGAATCCACCACCTATAAAAAATTTTCAAAAATCGTTAATTTAATAGTTTAAATGTACGATTTTCTGTAATTACAAAGTACAAATGTAAAATGTACATACATCCGGAATTTTTTACTCAAAATTTAATGTTTCAAGTACTCAACTAAAAAATTTGAATTTAGTGTTTTGCAATTTATTGATTCTACTATTTGAAGATTTTAAATATTTGAATATAAATGTTTTAAAATTGTAATAATTTGAAATTTTTGTTTCAATATTTGAAACTGCAGTGAGATTAAAAATTTTTTGGTCTGTCTCAATAATCGTGAACTTTTTTTGTTTTTCAGATGGAAACAAAAAAATTTCAACGAACATTGAAAAAAACACACCAAGTCGTCTAGGTTTCCAGCCGTCCATTGTTCGTCCACATTCAAAATCGACCAAGATATGATGACCATCGAGCACGTCATTTTTGGAGCGTCGCACTGCTCTTTCTGCATCTTCTCGAGATTGCATTTCCACAAAACCGTATCCTCGAGATTGACCGGTCACGATGTCCACAATCAGTTTCACCGACGCAACACTTCCAAATTGACGAAAATACTATGTTGATAAAATAATACAAATTTAATCATTTATGAAAAAAAGTATAAAAATACTAAAATTTCAAAAATGAGTAACATGAAAATATCCCGCAATTTTTGTGGCTAAAAAAGATGTATGTGCAAATTAACACTTTTATTTCTGCTGCAATATATCAGAGGAAATAAATATTCAGTTACTTTTTCTAGCTGATTTTTAGTAATTTGTGTTCCCAATCTTGCAACAAACAGTGTTCTTTCTGGTCGAGAATCGAGATTGTGAGGTGGTTCGTAGTGTGCGACGATTGCACGTGAAATAGCTTTATCGTGAGGCTCTGTGTCGGTGCCATCAATACTGCCAGCTTTCAGAGGATCGTATTTTGAAGCATAACCAGACCAATTATAGTCTTTGAAATCCTGCAAAATTGAAGTTTATTCTTTGCATAAAAAATGTAGACAAGAATGAAAAAATGTATCAATACGAAGAAAAAATTTTGATAAAATAAGTTCTTGAATTTATGTTGAGAAATAAAATTTTTAATTTCAAATTTAATCATTTTAAATTCAAAAATTTCAATCCAGAATGTTTTTGAATCTGAATTTCAAAATTTTGGTGTAATGACTTTCTAATGTTCAGTTCTTCAGTTTTCGATAGTAATTGTATGGGATAAAATTGACAGTTATCGATTTATCGAACATTACCATTTTTTCAAAGATGGTGTCACCAAACTAAGTTCGATCCAGCATAATCATCGTCCATTATATTTCATATTTATAAATAAATAAGTTAACAACAAGAACACTATCATTCAACAACTCAAAAAAACCCTTAACATTTTGTAGGTTAAATCGATTTCCACAATCATAAAAACGGCGTAACCACGGTATAAACGCTCTTGCTCTCTAAATCAATGTTATTTGAATTTGAAAACTGATAACACCGCGCACGCGCAGTTTCGACCAGCTGATGTAAACACACGCACACACACACATAATCCCTGACAATTTCTCGTACATGTGCGATGCGTACATAAATTTTCACCTTTTTTTTTACCTTGTAACACCTCGCGAATCGTAATCTAAAGTGAACGGCGTGAAACTCCTTATTTATAACCACCCACGAATTTCCTTATTCGCACAAGAAAATAATTAGCAGTGAAAAACGGGAGAATCGAATAAATATCATTACTCACGAATAATAACGATGACGTCTTGCATGTCGATGGAATCCAGTATGACTTAATGTTCTTATCTCCGGATAATTGTGAGTGTTCCAGGATGTTGGCAAATCATTCACGCAAAATTTGACAGGTAAAATTTCCCTTTTTTGGAAAAAGGTCCAACTTTATCGCTGGGATTTACATTTATTGGGAATGTGTGTTTTTTGCGCACGTATGCGAAAAATAATTGCTGACTCTTTCGTGTTCAATATCAGCTCGAGATAGGGAAATTTCTTTGTCAGTTTTCGTAATTTTTCCATTTTTTGTGTAGGTGTGAGCGTTCTGGATCATTTACTGAATTTGAGGAATTTGAGTTTTTTTTGGTGAGTATAAGCATTTGGTTTTAGGCATTTCAATAATGTAACGTTTATGTTAATATAATCAATAGTATGATTGAAAAAAATTATACGATTTCAATCATTTTAAATCTGAAAGTTAATAAATTTGTAAATCAGAAAAATTAGAAATTTCAACTTGGATAAATAACAGTTGCAAAAATTTTCAATCCAAAATAAAAAAACTCCATCATTACACTTGTTAATAACGAAAACTAAGAACTGTTTTTTTTTTTGTAATTAAACCTTTTTAATCAGGTGCGATAATGTCTGATTCGGAAAGGGCGGAAAAAGGAGGTGCATCGTTGTACATAAACATAGCCGACGCAACAAACCTCGATCCGGAGAATCCACCTACAACCGAATCTTCGATAATGCCAACTCATGGAAACATCGTAACCCGTCATCATTCGATGACGGCGCCAGTGTCCGGACGCTTTGACATGGATTTACCTAGAACTTTACGCAATTCCACTTCCCTAGCTGAAAACATATCTTCCACAATCGAAGGTTTCAGGCCTTTGGTAGAAAGAGTTCGCTCGGTGAATGGATTTTCAAATTTTTGTCAAACGCAATTAAAACTCATCATTCATAACATAATGTTCTTCATAAATCTAATTTTGCAAATTTCATAACTTGCATACTTGAATTTACTTAAAACTACTTGAATTTTAAAATCAAAGGTATCAACTCAAAAAATATGCAAATCCCCAGAACTAAATATATTGAACAGAAAAAATTCTTCCAGCACCCAAGGCTGACTTCCTGGCTGAACATCCAAAGACAAAGGAACCTGGACTCCTCGAGCCCGAGCTCCCCCACGAGCGACAGCTACGTCATCAACTTTGACCTGGAGCCGAGAAGCGCGACTTTCCATAATGCCCCGGCGACCCAGAGATCCTCTCTCCTAGACGACGTCGTCCAGCGACACCTGACCTTCCATAATCGATACTCGTCCGGTGACAGCACGGACCACCGGGTCGAGGAACAGCGGACCTGCGGAGCAGCGAGCGTGGAGGTCGACGAGGAACACGGCACCAGGGGCGCCGCCGATGGAGGTGGTTACCCGAACCAGAGCAACGAGAACCAGGAGAGCAACAACGGCCCGGGTAGCGAGACCGCGAGCGCCAACGGCGGGGAAGCCGGCGGCGAGGAAAACCCGAATTCCGAGTCGTCCGACGACCTCCCGATGAGCCCCGAGGTGAGGGCTCTCCTCGTCGTCCTGAAACGATACGTTCCCTACGTCCTCATCCTCCTGGTGAAGATCGTCTACGACCACAGCGTCGGCATCCTGAACCTCCTCCTGCTGTTCATGACCTTCGCCTGCGCCAACAACGACCTCAAGCGAGAAATCGCGAAGCAGCAAAACCGCAGTTGGATCACCCTGGGGCGAATATTGTGTCAAATCGTCGGGTGCTTCCTGCTCATAAGCTTCGTCTTCGGGGAAAACGTGCCGATTTTTTACCCCAAGCCGGAGAACATGTGGGAGCTCCTCTGGTCGGTCGCGGTCATGGATTTTACGATTAAGCTCGCGACCGTGGCGGTGAAGGTTCTTCTTACTTGCTTGCCTTTGAGGCTGCTGGCTATTCCGAAAAGGGTGGGTATTTTTGAGAGTTTCGAGTGGAGGGATTTTTAGTTCTTTAAGCTTGAAATTGAAAATTTTGCGTACATAACGTCTGTCAACGTTTTATACTTTTCGTGCCTAGTTCGAATTCCATTTACAATCAAACAATTCGTAACCGGAATAATTTTTCCAGGGTAAATTTTACCTAATGATCGAAGCAACTTCGCAACTTTATCGCTGCGGAGCACCCGTGAAGCCTTGGCTCTGCTTCCTTATCGACGCTTATCAAGGTCCCCAAAAAATCCTCGGCATTATTTTATCGGTCGCTTACGCAATCAGCAAAACGAGCGACGTTATGCCAAGGTTGAATCTTTTCTGTACAGCGGCTTATAAAATGCTACAAAATTTGGTAGGACATTTTTCTAAATTTCGTCAAGTTTATAAACTCGCGAACGATTTATTTGCTAATGAATTTTGTTGTACTTTACAGAGCTTGGGAGTCGTCCCTTCCAAAGAGCAACTCATCGCATCTGGCGGAATTTGCGCGATCTGCCACGAGGAATATACGACGCCGGTGAAATTGCGCTGCAAACACATTTTTTGCGAAGCTTGCGTTTCAACGTGGCTCGACCGAGAACGCTCTTGCCCATTGTGTCGGGTGGCCATCACGGACGATCCCATTTACCGGGACGGTCACACCACTCATTTCATACAGCTGTACTAAACACGCATTTTTCCGTTCATTTTCTTGTATAATTTTTATTTTCATTTATTGTATTCCGAAAAAATCTGGATCAGCAAAAATTTTTTCGATTTCACTAACGAAAAATTTTGTTAGAATGGTGATCCTGGAAGATGTTCAGCAATTTTTCATTTTGGATGAAAAAAATTTAGTAAAAGCGACATTGAACGAATGATGCGTTTTTTTATGTACGAAATTGCGAACATTCAAGTTAAAAAAAAAGAACGTTTTTTTAATTATGATTTTCTGTGACATAAAAATCATTCAATAGTGGAATGTTGAATTTTGTAAATTTTACATTCATTATTGTTATTTTTTGCGTCCATAAAAATTCCGGAGAATGAAAATCAATTTTTTCTCTACACCTGTACAATTCAAGAGGAAAATAACCTTTTATCGATAAGAAACAAAAATTTCCATTTTCGTTTCACAGTTGTGATAATTACTTGTACTGAGAAGTTGTAAAGCGTAAAATAATTGAGAGATTAGGCATTTATTTTTTTGGAAATGAGTGTACAAAGTCGTTGTATAAAATGTCCGTAATTATTTTGAATTCAGACATGAGCGTAGAGCTAAGAATCGAGTACTGGCGTGACTGTAGTTTTGTATAACAAAAGACGTGCATTTCGTTGTGAAATACGGAATTGTTAATGGACGTTTTTGCAAGTGTACAAAGTTGTATAGATTTGTATGCCTTTAGTGTTTACGTGCATTTTTCAAAAACTCCGTTATTGAAGTATCTTTCAAAAAAATCGTTGCGTATCATGGCAACAAAATTTGAGTAGAACAATACAAACAACTAATAATAGAACATTATTGGCTGTAGGTTCTTTGTTGTAAACGAATTTACATGGCTTTTCTTTGTCTAAGGCTGTATTCGATGAAATAAAATTTTCTTATAAATAATATTATATTATAGACCTTCTTTAAAAAACAAAAAGTATTTATGACGGTAACAAAAAAAAAACATACAAACTTATTTTAACAAAAAATGATTATTCTCCATCTTTTTTACAATTACATCTATTTTTCAACACACACACACACACACGCAACTAAGCCCAAAATAATGGTTTGCACTGAAAGTGTATTTAAATTGAAGTCTTTTTACATATATATTTGAAAACTTGATTTGTCCAGAATTTTCTTTTGTAAAAAAGTAGACACTTCAATTCATCATAATTTTTCGTTTTTCGTATTGCACATTAAACCTACTGACTTGTACAAAATCACAATTCAATGTTGATGCGATAACGCAAACCTCGAAATTTGTTCAAGAATAAGAATTCAAAGTTCGAAAAAACTGGAAATTTTTGAAAGGTCTCCAAATTTTGATGCTTCTACATAAATAAGAAAAGACTGTTTTTTGGCATGGTTCGTAACATGTCGATTTGAGAAAAAAAAAAAAAAAAAAAAAAAAAAAAAAAAAACAACTCCACACCCCAAAAAAAAAAAAAAAAAAAAAACTATTTGACTTTTATTGCGCGTTTTTTCAAAGCCGTTGGTACGATTTTCTATCTGTGAAAAATTCTTTCAGAATGTACACTTGGCCGATGCTAGCTATGATGATAGTGGCCGTTTCTACGATCGACCACCAAAGTACATGTCTGTTTAAATCTTCGGCACGTTTGCGACCTTGGGCTTCTCGTAGTCGATGATGAGTTTGGTAGTTCAGAATCACGGACAAATGATTGTGGAGTTCTTGTGCAGAAGTTTCCATCTAGAAATGAAAAAAATTGTACTAATTTAGTAAAAAGCTGAATATAAACTATAATACAGCTGAAATTTTGGACAGTAAACAATGTTAAACTGATTGTTGAAAATTTAAATACTTTGCAAACATTAATGTGAATATTTTTCTGGAGATGACGACTGAAATGTGATGAATGACCTGTGTCATGACAGTGGCGTGCTCTCCAATGCCAGGAAGAGGAGCTTCCTCGCCAACTTGGAAATCCATATAAACAAGTTTGTGCGATATTGTTGAAAATTCATTGCTGAAGCAAGCTTTGTAAACTCCAGAAGCAGTTGCAGTGAAAGTGTGAGAATCGAATTGAGTTTTGATTTGACGATAAATCACTTCCTCGTTTGGAGTCTCTAACGTTACGTCGACGTCGTACTGACCTCCAGTAACAACCTGTAATCAAAAAATACGAGTTATTTTTATTGTTGACAAATAATGAGTCTGTGCCAATGAAAATGATATCTTTTTAAAAAAAGTTACAGATTGGACTATTCCAATGCTCATATTTATTAATAAAAAATCAAACATTGTTAGAAACGATACTTGAAAATTTTTAGAAAAAAAAAAATCACAATTTTTGTGAATTAGCGCAAATTAATTCACTTAGAAAACAAGTAATATAATATGAAAAATAACATTTTTTTTTCAAATTTAGATGATTGAAAAACTGAAAATTTTACGCAATATGCTAAAACTTAGGATTACAACCATCAATAATTATTTTTTAATTTCCGGCGAAAAAAATGTCTTGATAATGCCCTTCATTTTCAAATACATCGAATAAAAGATGGAAAATAAATTGCATACTGACAAAACGAAAATATCATCAACTTCCACAGGACAAATGTTAGATTTCGCATTAATCACACGTAATTAATTGTTTTTCGATACGTCACTGAAATGAGTTAACGAAAACTCTCAATATTAAATTATCTAAGATACTGAATGCAGATTACATGTAATAACAATCGAGAAGTTGTATAATTTACCTGAAACTCGAGGGTGGAAGAGACATTTTTGTCAATATGTTGATAAAAACATTCTTTCGAATTTTCTTGCAACTCGAAGGTTAGCTCTACACTGCTGACGTTGATGACTGATTGCAACAAAACAATCGCCAAATAACAAACCAACGTCCAGTAATTCATGTTTCCTCTATTGTCCTACGACCGGCACACATTCATTCGCATAAATAAATAAACTCGCGTTTATTTTTACTATAAAATGCGCGATTTTTTTTTACTTGCTGTCAATATTATTTGACAAACACAAACACGTTGAACGTGGCCGGATGTTAAAACTCACAACAGTGTTACCACAACTTTAAAGTCACAATAATTACAGGAAAGCCAATCTAAAAATCTCAAAAAATACAATAAACTGCGCTGTAAACGGATTAAATTTGACACATCCCACATTAATCGATTGTGTTTTTGTGTTCAAGATCGATATATATAATTGATATGCAACACAGTTGACAGTTGTGGCAATTGGTGACAATCAGTGACAATTCATCGAAATTCCATTGAATTTCATCGGCATGCAATGAATGTGTAGAAATTTGTTCAATTATGGCTCTTAATTTAGTAGTGAGGGTCCACCCCGTTGTTTTATTTTCAGCAGTGAATTCCTATGAACGCCGAAGCATCGAATCACACCGAGTCATCGGCACCCTTTTGGGTATGAATAGAGCTTTTTTCGAAAAAGTTGAGGTTAAGCACATCTGCTCGATCCCGACCTATACTTTCGTAAATATTGTAAATTGCATGTATTTGAAAGAATTGTGCCTTCATTGCTTTGCATATAAGTATTCTGAAAATGTGAAACAATGCAAAAACTTTTTATCAACCCTGAAAAAAATATAAAATGTTTCTCAGTGTTCATCTCATTTATTTAGAAAATGAAGTAAACAGAAATTTTAATAATTGTACCTTTTTAAAATAACAACTCTAAAAAATGTTCAGCAATTACTTTTGTTTTGTTTATCAACAGGTACTGTTGAAAAAGGTGTAGTGGAAGTAACAAATTGTTTTTGTGTTCCACACAAGGAATATAAAGACCAGGTCGAGGCCGAATTGAATTATGCAATGGATTTGTATGATCTCAACCATCGCGTGAATGCCCAGGAAAATATCGTTGGGTGGTGGGCAACTGGCAATGAAGTACTTTGATGTTTATTTATTTCACCACAATATTTTAATGTTTCCCAGTTTTGTATCAAATTTAAAAAATTGTTGAATCACTGCATTCTCTTTGCGAAGATCTAAGTATGGAAAATTTGAGTAAAATTTATTATTTCAAATTTGAAAGTAGTCGTCCCAAAAATGGCACATTTTTTATTCAAGTATTATCTTAATTTTGAGATGAAAAAATATTACTAAAACATTTTTTTACAGGTAACAACTCATTCCTCAGTAATTCACGAGTATTATGCCCGAGAGTGCAACAACCCCATTCACTTGACTATTGACACAACTCTTGACAAAACCTCTAGGATGGCAATAAAAGCTTACGTGTGCGTGCAACTCGGCGTCCCAAATGGGAAACAAGGTTGCATGTTCACCCCTGCCAAAGTCGAGGTAAAAATTCATGCCATGTCGAAAATTTGACAATCTTCACAAAAAATTGGGATTTATGAAATTGTTTCACCATTCCAGATTACTTGTTACGAGCCTGAAGTCGTGGGTTTGCAACTGTGCGCTAAAACGCAACACCAGCACCAAGTGCACGTGTCCGGGGCAAAACCAGGAAGCGGTGTTGAGCCTATGATGGACCTTGCTCAAATTGCTGAAGCAAGTTGCAAATTGTCTTCCTTGCTGGAGCAGGTTCTTCAGTACGTCGATGAGGTTTTGGCTGGGACTCAGGTTCCTGATAATCAGGTATAAAAATGTTGGAAAACAAGAGAGACTCGAAAAATGAAAAAAGCATTTTTTTTCTTCAAATTTTCTACTTGCATATTTTTTCTTTTTTTAAACATAAATTTGTTGTTTTTTTCAGGTGGGACGAGCTCTTTTGGACATGGTCAATTCAGTGCCGAAAATGAGCCCTGATCAGTTCGATGAAATGTTCAACAGCAATGTCAAGGATCTTCTGATGGTGGTTTCTCTTTCTCAATTGATTAAAACCCAGTTGCAGCTCAATGAAAAGTTGACTCTTTTGACCTCGATGTAATTAAATCAATAATTTTGTACTGTCGGTGAATACATTGAAATTAAATGAATGACAAAAAAACTTCATGCTTTTGTAGCATTCATGCGTTATGTAATTTTTAAATTATTTGTAATTGAGCCGAATTTTTCAAATTTTGAGTAATAAAAACTATGTACAATTTGTTCAAGAATTGGTATTATGTATTTTATAATTTATATAATTTTGGAACTTTTGAGAATATCCCAGAGTTTCTTGGATTTTTTTGAATTAAGAAACATTTACTGGAACCGAAAGGTTTTTAATATATTAAGGTATGTATCATTTTTTGCGTAGAAAATACATATTAAAGTACTATAAATCTCCCTTCAATACTGTCTTATTGAATAATCAATATTTCAATAACTCGTCAAAAAAATTGTTACAAATTTATACTAGTTACCAAGTACGATAATTTTCCCAAAGCTTTATAAAATATACCTTATTTTCAAGAAAACAAGTACGTGCACGATTACAAGATACATATTCACGTCTGGTTTTCAGTTGATTACAATTCAACTTGAAAGTATTAGATACAATTCGAGTTGTCTTTTTGATTATCAATTAGACAGGCCCAATCTGGGATTCGATTGGACTTAAGATAATTTTCTTTTGTGACACATCGAGATGGCAAATCAGCTATTCCAAAAAGTGCACCTCCCAACCATGTCGCGTAATTTGGTTTACATGGCGTTGTGTGAAACTTGAAATTTTTCACTTTCAATTGTTCGTTGTACAAATCGCTGTTCACCAAAAACAGCAGTTCGTCTCGTAATCTCGCAGTGAAACCTTTAGCCATCACAGTTCCGCCGATCAGTAAAATGTTTTCTGCCAACTTTTTCCTTGTGTCTACCGGGCACTGAAAAGTTTTTCCATTAATCAGATAAATGCAGGAATTCTTTTATCTAAAAACCTCGAAATTGAAAATGAAAGATTTCAGATGAAAACTTGAAATCAATACAATTTATTAATTTCAAGTTTTTATGGATAAAATCACAAAAATGATTAATGTTTAATGATATGAAATTTACTTTAATTATAGCATTGAGGATCATGGTGGGTATCGATAAATTATCTTCATCTCGTTCCCACAAAACTTCGAATGCTTTTTCCCTTGTTTTCCCCGGAATCATGATGGCTTCTGAAGCAAAATATTTAACTGAAGGTGGAGGATTTGGTGCATCTTTTGTATAGAGTTTTTTTGCCCTTTCCATGGTTGTGACGAAACAAGTGCGAACTTTGATGTCTTCTATGGTCATTTGAGAAAAGTTCAATTGTGGTGTGACTTCTTTCAAGTCTTCGCGAATTTTACTGAAAAAATTCGTTATTTGATTATTAATAATACCGTAGTTCCAAAAAATAAAAGATGAATTATTAATAGCTACTCTTCTACAGCTTTTCCAGCAAGAGGCAAAGCCTGCCAAGATTTCAGTATAGTAACCCCTTCGAAAACAGGAATTAGCACAGCTTCTTCATATCCGACATCCAGAACCAAAGCTGTGTCCACGCCCAAAGTACAAGTAGCCACCAAATGGGCAGGGAGAATTTCCAGCAAGCCAATTTCGAAATGTCGAAATAAAACTTTGGCTAAAGTGTCTCGGAATTTCGTGGGCGAAAGAAGAGATTCCAAAAGTACTACTTTCACATCTTTTGGAGTAACTATAATGTGTCTGAAAATAATTATCATTTTTTTAAATTACGAACTTGGAAATTTATTAATCTAAGAATAGTTGAATTGTAATAATACTGGATTTACAAAAATAGCTGTACGATTTTTTTGAAGGTGAGAAAAAAACTTAAAATATGGTTCAAAAAAATTGAAAACTATTTTATAACATTTTTAGAGAATCTTTCAAACTGAAAAAGAATTTTTTCGTTATTAGCAACCTAAAAAATAATGTGTGCAAAAATTCGACAAGTAGAAGGTACAAGTCCTCGGTGTCCTTAAAATCGTAAATCCTCCGCAGTTCTTTGGTTTCCGGGCATGTTATTTCTGTGGGGATGAAACCTCGGGGCGCAACTTCCCCCGCGTATCCGTACCTGCGAATCGTCAAAATTTGCAAAACTTTGCATGTTTTCATTTTCGAAAATCAAATGATTTTTTTACTTTGTGTACGCATTTCCAATGTCCAGAACCACGACCTGCTTGTCAGAAACATATTTCATTCCCTCGAAAGTTCTTAACATTTTGATTTATTATATCATCATCAACATCAACAACATTGACATTTGAATGAAAACACACAAATGACAGATTTCAGGTTAGGCTGGGTTAGGCCTGGTGTATTTTGAAATTCTTTGTAGGTTTGGTTAGGTCCGGTTAA
>JAPYZK010005825.1:0-10981 GCA_030522785.1 Platygaster equestris
CGACCTTAAAAAAACGCAAATGAAGCAACTGTATTGTAAATTTCGTGAAAAACGGATTTTAATGAACTTTATGATAATATGAAAAGGAATACCCACTTGTTTCATTTATGTTTTTTTAATGAAAAACACGCGCTCTCCTATATATATGCTGTCCCATATAGAATCTTACCCGAATTTATGGCGCATGCGCAGTACCGTAATGAAAAGAAGTCTAATGATAAATTGGGCAAAAAAACCGTTATTTCGATTTTAAAAAACAAAAAATTCAAATCCTTGTAGTAATCAACTCGAAATAAAAAATTAAGAAACGGGAAAAATGAATATAAATACAGGAGATTGCAAATGTATTTCTTGCGTTAGAATGCATCAGTTCATCACTGGATAAACAAGGGAGCTCCGCCCGAAAAAATAATTCTCGGTGTCCCATTTTACGGGCAATCGTTTCGACTGGCTGATAAGGCGAAAAATGGCATAATGTCACCCAGCGCAGGGCCCGGAAATGCGGGCCCTTACACGGCGCAGGCCGGGACGCTTTCTTACTTGGAACTTTGCGAACTTTTCAAAAAGGAAGCCTGGCATCACGAATTCGAGCCTAACCAAAGAGTCCCTTATTCTTATAAAGGGGATCAATGGGTTGGTTACGACAATGCCCAGTAAGTTATATACTTATTTAAAAGTAGTTCAATTTTCTGAAAGACGTCAGAGGAATGTTAATAATGTTGTTAAACAACCTCTAAACAGATGGTTTATTTTATATTGTAGATCTTTGACAGAAAAAGCAAAATACATAAAAGATATGAATTTGGGCGGTGCCATGGCTTGGAGCATTGAATCTGACGATTTTAAAGGAGTTTGTGGCGAATCTTTTCCACTTTTGAAAGCTTTGAACAATGCCGTTCGTGGCACAACTTCCCCTCCGCCGCCAGCAAGTACCACTGCAGAAAGCCCGACGACTTCGAATAATACGACAGTTACAGAACACGAAGGTTCAACTCATGAACCTTCGAGTACCTCGACTCCTGAATTATCGAGTACAACACCTGCGCCAACACCTGATTATGGTACATATATATCATAAAGATGATTATATTCCACTTTTGGTAAATAATGACCCTCTTTTCTTGTTTTACACGTTATTTATTGAATGGAATATGAAGAATTTGACTCCCATTCAAAAGATGTCAAGGTTTTGAAATCTCTCGTATTCGAATTCTGCAATTAGGAATTTCGTATTTTTCGAGTTATGTAAATTCATGCAACTTGAACACGTATCTTTCAAATGAATAATCAAAGTGCATACTTTAAATTCAAGAATTCGTGAGTGCAATGATAAAACAAAACAAACCTTATTTTTCTTAACTACACTATGATTTTTATAGGGTAATCGAGGGAGAGTTCCGATACTCTAACCCCCTCCAACCGCCAAGGCCGATTTTTTAAAAAATTACAGTGTAGGGGAAAGTCGGGTAAAACGGGCCACCCCCTAATATTTCGATAACCATTGCTGCTAGCCTTCAACCGACACACTGTACTATTTCTTTTCAGCCCCAAAACGTTATTATCAACAATTTTAGTTTTAGTTTTACGACTATCGTCGAATAAAACACTTGTTTATGTTTATGCATATTTCTGTACGAATGTTTGGATGCTTCTAATCAGGATTTGACATGTTTTATAGAGTTTCTTCTGGTAAGTAGGTAGTTATATCAATGCTTTGGTTCTTTACGCGTATTTTCATAGTTTTATAATGTTACGTAGAAATGAAAAAATGGTAAGTTGAACGAATAAAGTCCGATAAAAGTTGGGTAAAATGGGCTGCCTTCGACTTTTCTGGAATGAGTGATTCGTATGACTGGAAAATTTCACTTTCGAACAAAAAATGGCATATTTGCAAGTATGTAAACAATATGTACAGGTGCTGAACTTATAAATTAATGATGGCTATGACCAAATGACTGTTAGGCCCGTTTTACCCTTTTTTCCCATGATATATAAAGATTCTGAATAAAAAAGTTATCAGATTATGATTTGTATTTAAAAAAACTCGAATTCAGTCTAGTATCACTTGTATACTCATAACCACTCGTATAATGTGATAAATATTTTGTAATCAATACGTTCAAGAATAGTTTCGAATAGGTGGCCCGTTTTACCTGACCGTTCGGGTAAACGAGCATTTTTTTACTTTTTGGAGAATCGTGTTTTTAATAGTGAAAAAATTTTTTTTCACGAAAAAAGTCGGTATTGCGTTTCTTAGGCTTTAGTTCAAGTGTTCAAATGAGAGATGTGGTTGTTTCACCTATAAGTTTTTAGCTACAAGTCAAAAACTGTTAGGCGGCCCGTTTTACCCGACTTTCCCCTACATGTGTTTTGACATGCATTAAAACGAAAAAGCAAGTTCTGATACATCGTTATTTTTTTGATTTGACAAATTATTGATTGCCATTTGTATGAGGCTACGTAAATTCACCCGAAAAATTTGTGTTTTCCATAAACGGGTAAAATTTTGGCTGTAGTAGTAATCTTGAAAAAACATCACTAAAACTTTAAAAAAGGGCTTATTTTGATGTCTACTCAATTTTATATAACATTCTGACAACTTAAACCATTTTTTTTTCAATGTGCCCGAACTCTCCCCCAAAAATTTAAACGAACGAATTTTCAACTTTTTAAAAAAATGTGCAAGGTTATTATTAAACAATTGGAAGTGTTATTTCAACCTCAAGGGTTCGTTCTAAAGGGTTTAGATAAAGAATTAGAATTGAAAACGTATTATTATTTTCACAATCCTTTTATTGAATGATCGATTTTCATCGCCTGTAAAGCGAGGCGAAAGTGGGCGAAGGCAGCCGAGTGAATTTCGCGGCGGAATGGAAAGTAACCAGCGCATCTAATTAATCGAGAAGCGGGATGAAAAGTGACCGGCGCATCTGACTGATCGAGAAGCGGGATGAAAAGTAACAGGCGCATCTGATTGGTCGAGGAACGGGATGAAAATTAATCCTGTTTTCATCCGTGCCGTTCGTGACTATTTCGAGGGTTGTTATTGCGCACTCACTTTACAGGCTCGAAAATCGATAATTAAATAAAAGGATTGTGAAAAATAGCGTGCACTACTCGGGCTTCAGTCAACAAATGCAAACTTCACCCTCGCTTGCATCGTTGACTGGAGTCCGAGTTATGCAATATACTATTTCATTTTTGCGTCTGCAACAGCGATACCAAAAAAGGTGTCAGAACTTTCCCTCACTTACCCTACATATTTACTTGGAGCTTATAAGAATGTATTGAACATTCCAATTCAAGGCGGAATTTGCACAAACGCAGGATGGATTCGCGACGAAAAAGACTGCGGAAAATTTTATTGGTGCATCCCAAGCGAAAATGGTTTCGATAAAATCGAATTCCAATGTCCCGCAGGATTACATTTCGACATTGAAAACCACGTTTGCAATTACCCAGACGCGGCCCGATGCAAACACTGAAAAAACCTCACAATAAACATCATTTCATTTATCCATTTCCATCCACGTAGAAATGCGCATTATTTTTCTTCTTTTTATTACAATATAAAGAAAATTCATACAAAAGAAGCTAACAGCTGACTAGTTTGTACTGAACTTGATCGAACCTCGACAGATTTTGTAAAACACTTGGAAAATGCCTCTTTGAAACATGAAAATTCAGAAGCACGAAAATGCAAGTGATGAAATTTTCCAATTCTGAATTTAAATCCATGAATTATAATAAAAATGGGATTTAATACACGCAGAGAAAAGGAGTTTGAATATGAAATTTGAAAGAAATTATCGACTGTGAAATCAGATGACTAAAGTTTGAAAAAATGCGACAGTTTTTGAATTCACAATTACATTTCCATTTCGGATTCACTATAAAACTCAAAGAAGAAAACATTTGGAAACTTGAAAATCTTGTAGTAAAATAATTAAACTCGAATTATATGATAATTCATGTAATACAAAATGTACAATCAAAGTTGCAAAAAATTTCTCATTCAAAACGAGAATTTTCGAAGTAAGTATCTACAATCCAGCGAGAAGCATCAATTTAAATTATTTCTGTACATCGCCTTACTTCACAATTTACACGACATAAAAAAAAAACCAACAAATGTAAATACGGCGTACAAAATCCGGAGTTCAACGATATTCACCCCAACTTGGAAACGTCGGGAAATCGCGGTAAATACTGGTACTTCAGTTTGGGCGAAGCAATGACCGTCGTGTTCGATTTTCTTCGAGTTACTCTGACAACATTTTCAGTCAATTCCACTGGCCTCAAAGAGCCAAAAAAGTCAGTTACTGGAACTTCTGCTGGATCTCTTGCAAACAAGTCTCTTCGAACCCCAACAGTGGACAGGCAGTGGTGTTTTGGGCAGACCCTCAACTGCACACAATTTACATATTACGTTTTACAAAAATAAAAACAAATTACTCAAGTTGGCAACTCCGAAAACTTCACCCACCAGCTCGCTAAGTTTTTTGGAACTCGACGGATGCACTTGCTCCAAGAAATCCAGAGCGTAGTACGTGTATCTGTCTATGATGTACACTCCGATCGCAGGGTCCACGTGGTGCTGAAATTCCAATTTTATTATCGCATACACATTTTTTACGTCATTCGTGTAAAAAACGTGAGGACCGAATAAACTGTATCAAACAGAATACTCAAGAACTTGAATTCCAAAAATATTAATATTTTGAAAATGCAACCAGTAATAAAAAATTATTTTATTCAATAAAATAAAAAGGTCCTAAAGCAGGTGTGCAGTAATAGTATATTATGTTCCAAAGGGCAAAAAGTTTTTTTGGACGAATGCGAGTTTATATTCCGAGGCGAAGCCGAGTATTATAAATTATAATCAAGATGATAAATATATCAATAAATTGTACATTTTTCAAAAACGGTGACAAAATGTACAAAATTCCCCAATTTTTACTGAAAATTGAATTAAAAAAAAAAAATTAAAAATGTTCAAACTAAAATGGAAACATTTTAAATTGTTCAAAATTTTAGAAAATTATTTTAAAAATATTTTAATAGAAATAATGAATTCATACAGGTATCTAGAAACTCCGAAATTTTGAAACTTTACAACTTCAATATGAAAATTTGTAAAAACTTCACATTTCTAGAACTTCGAAAATTGCAAAACTTGGAAATTCTTCAAAATTCCAAAATTTTCGAAACTTGAAAAAATCCAATATTTTACAACTCCAAAACTTTGGCTCAAAAACTTCATAATTTACTCAAATTCGTCAAAACTCGAAAATGCCAAAATTTGAAAAATGTCATAACTTCCAAACATTCAAATTGTGAAAATAACTTATACGATTATATTCCTCGGCTTCGCCTCGCAATACAAACTTGTATTTGTCCAAAAAAATTTGTTGCCCTTTGGAACATACGATACTTTATACACCAAAGGCAATAAAAAGGTTTTTCGGGCCTGAGCAGGCCAATAAAAGAACGTTTATTGCACTGAGGTGTATAAATAAATGAATAATACTAATGAAGAGTGGTAACGACAAAAAAACGCACCGACAAAGAATCCTCCCCCACCAGACTGGAGGCCACCGCCAGAATATTAGGGGAGTAAAATTTCTCGTACATGGAGCTCGCTTGGCAAGTATCGACGACGAAAAGTATTTCGTGGTATCTCCGCTTCTGCCACATCTGCTCGAGGGCGTCGCCGAGTTCCTGGCTCGTAATTTCCTCCGAGTCCTGGAACTTGAGGAACCCGTTGCCCCCGTGGCCGGTGAGGTAGATGAGGATGTTGGAGCCCTCGTCGGTGAGGAGTTTCTTGGACCTCGGGGTCTCTGGGGCCAGCCTGCCGGTAAGCAGACGGACAAAGTTCTCGACGGTGACCTCGTAGCCGCGGTAATCGACCTCGACGTCGTCCCCGTACACGTTGATGTGTTGGATGCGGTTGTTGAAGACGGTAGCTGGCCGGGGGTTCCGGGGGTTGCACGCCATGTCATCCGCGATCATCAGAATTATCTGGGAATCTGGGATCCCGAGACGTTTCACGCTCCGGTAGATCGAGAGGACGTTGGCTACGTGCCGGTAGTTGAACCAGAAACTCGAAGTGTCCACCAGGACGGCCCAGTTGTTCGAATGCCCATTGTTAGCCTCCTTATCGCCCTTTTTTTCAACATTACAAACATTGAATGTTACATTTTTTAAACCCTCGAATTTTACATGCTGATTCCTTTTTTTTAACTTCGCAATTCAATCTTGTAATAATTGAAATATATATATACTATGTTTCCGAACATTCAGAATTTGATCATTTGTAATTTTTAGCATTATCAAAATTGTACAATTTTATGTGTTTAATTATTGGCTCATCTCAAATTTCGAACACAAACATTTACATTGTAAAAGTTTGAGACTTAATAGAATGAGGATTTTAAATTGTTGACTGAATATGGTTTATTTTGAATCATATCATTCCCTAATTTTCATCAGGTCTTTTTTCTCAAAAGCGCCGACGGTTTCGTAATCTACGTAAAAAATCTGATATTTTGACAATTAAAAAAATTTTTTTCGCCATTTTCCGGACAAGTCACTAAGCTGAACATTCAATCAATTCAATTTCAACAATTTAATAATTTGCTAAAAATTATACCAAAAATTCAGCAACGATCACAAAAGCGACATAAGCAAGTTTTGCGGACTTTGCAAATCATTTCATTTTCGTAAACAAACTAGACGTTTACGAATTACGACCAACAATAACCTTCAAAATTGTCATCACTATACTTACTTCCGAAGCATGAGAGAGCGACGAAAGTAATAATACAGACAAAATTGATCGGAGAATATCCATGATTGTTTAAAAAGTTATGTTATTTATTTGTCCAGTCAGTTTTCTTCTCTGCATTTTGAGAAAAACAACGTTTCGCAGGCAACACTATTTACACAACATTATGTAGAAAACACTGTTTTGACAGTTGAACTGAATGGTCAGCTGACGGAGCAGACGATACAATTTCGAACCAGTAGCTGCTGCCCTCTGCAGGAGAACCATATTTACCGGTTTATTTAAGTTTACCGCTCTCTTTTAGCCGAGGCATTTTTGTTTCTTCTCAAAAATTCATCACTGACGACTTTTTTTCATACGCAAATTCTGAATTGTATGATTCATTCTTCATAGGTGTGTAAGTATTCATATAAAAAAGTAGAGCTCCATAGTTTAGTACAGTGTGTGTGGGTCTTGATTATCGATATGTATCGATTGTTTTCTATACGCGGCGGCGACTAGGGGGCGTTGATATTTTATCGATATATCAAAATATCGATATTCAGATTTGTGAATCCGATATAACGGACCCATCTGTGACTGTTCGTGCTTTGTTGTTGTTGACTTGTTTTCATTGTTTGTGTAGTTTGTTGTTGACAACTTGTTGTCACTTTGGGCTGAGGCAGCTATTCTAGACATTTACCATTAATTAATTATACTGAATTATATTCTCATTTGTGTTGTAATTTAAACATTCTAAAATAATAATACTCTGGGACAATATCTCATAAATATTAATCTATTTAACTGTGGAGAGTGGAATCTTCCTACAGCCGCAACTTTCTTGTACTCAGATGTACTGGGACCATAAATTTACCTTCAAGCATCGAGGTGTCTCAAATACCTGGTTGTAGAAGACGGTGTGAGATTCTTCGCCCTGCTAAATCATGTACGCATTTCGTGGAGGTAATCAGAGGGGCATTGGACTTGTCTGCCACTGAAGCAAGCTATCTCCTTTTCGTAATGTCCCGGACAAACATAATTACTGAGGTAACATTGCAAACATTATGTTACCACTCTTCCACAAGAGAATTTGGCGTAAAGTCTTACTCTAGACCTACAAATACAAGAAGATTATGTTACCACATAACGGTTGCAATAAAATATAAATGAATGATGAAAAATGATTAATTATTTAATCCTTGAATCATAAATAATTATCATTGTTACATTCATCCTTGTGACACATATTTTCAGGACTCGCAGGAGATACTGTTACATTCTTGAAGAGCCCTGAAAAAGAATAGGGAGGAAGGGTCATAGTTCATTTTGCCAATTTCGGTCCTTTGCCTGGGCTTGTTGAAATAACTTGGCCGAAACAGAATTGCCTAGTTTCCTTACCGACAGTTGTGATAAACTAAATATTGATGATGGAATGTACAAATAGAAACATTTTTCTGCATTGACCTACTTATAAAACTCAGGTTTTTTTTACAATCTTTCGTCAGCTGCAATTGAATTTTGATACGAATAATTTCAGTGAGTGGTAAGTAATTCAAATTATCATATTTATCTTTCTGCATGTTTGTTCAGGATGGAAACTGCAGAAAAACAGCTGAAATCGAGTGACGATGAAGGGAGCGAATCTGAATCTGCAGTGGAGATATTGGAAAAACTTGATGATTTTCCAGAAGCATTAGAGATTTTCAATAAACTGCAAAGCCGAATAAAACGCCAAAGTAAAAAAATTCGACAGTTAAGGAGAAAATTGAATAAATTTGTAAGTCACTGAACCGAGTTTTTCAAATTTACCAAAAAAGAAGAAGTTTTTGAAATGTAACCCACAGGAAACAAAATATTCATTTATAACTTACTCTGCATGTGTAGCAGTGGCATACATACATTTTTATAATGGTAAAATGAAAGATTACAAAGATAGCCTTTCAGGTGAAAAAAATGGAGATGAAAATATGTTATGAGAATACTTTGTATGAAAATATTGTTTCACAGAAAAAAGCTGAAAATTCAGATCCCGTCGATAGAAAGTCATCAGATATTGCTGTGCAGACGGAATTTCTGGATAATGAGGGAAAATTATTGCTGGATTGGGATGTTAGTCAAGATGGAAATGCAAATAATTTTGTAGAACAAGTAACTCGCGCTGCAAAATCAGCAGTTGAACAAACTGGTCTAGTTTACGAAGAAACTTCTGGTTTATACTACGATTACAAAAGTGGATACTATTATGATGCGGTAATTTTTTTTTGCCAAATGCACATTTAAAGAAATTTAAAATTTGCTATGTTAAAAGTGTCAAGTATTGAATTCTCACACAAAAAGTAAAAATTTTGATCAAAACTTGTTTGAAAACGAATAATATTTTAAAAACCAAAACATTTTCAGAAGTCTGGCATGTATTACGACGGAAACACCGGAACATACTTGTATTACGACAAGGACGCAAAAACTTACAAAATTCACAGCCGAACAGCGTCGGAAACTCCCGTGAAAAATTTGGGTATAAAGAGAGAGAGAAAAGAAAAGAGAAAAAGCAGAAAATCTAACAAGGTTCGGGATAAGTCGGGTCAAAAATTTCCAATTACACATTGCATGATCTGATAAAATCAGTGACGCGTTTCTTTTCAGAATCAGCCTGAGATAAATTATATAATAAACGGAGTGTCGAAGCTGTCGATAGAACGAAACAAGCAGATAGTTGTAGGTAATTTTCGTCGTTTTAATGAAAATCGTATCTCTTGTAGGACGAGGCTAAAAAATGCAAATTGGCCGAAGTCGAGGACGAAGAGTCTGAAAAACCCGAAGAAGGCGAATGCTCCGAGAGCGATAATGATTCCACTTCGGATATCCTTTCTTGTAGTGACACAGAGTTGAAAGAACATGAAGGTTTTTTGGTTACCTTTATTTATTTTCGTTTTCCGAATTCATTTGATGTAACATATATCAGATTTAAAATCAAACCTCGCATTCGCTGAAACATTATTTTTCCACTAGTAATGACGTGGGAACGAACGTTTTCACAGCGAACTGACCTATTATTTTCGAACTAGGACTGCAAACAAATGACTTTATACTATGATTCGAAAAAAAAAAAAAACAATGTTGAAAACAGAATTGTGTCACATGAGATTATGTAGTACATCGAAAAAATTGTCTACATAATTTTCCAGGGTGGTGGGATTTTTTTACATGATTTTTCGTTTTTAAAATTTTTTGTTGACTCAAATTTGTTTGGAAAAGAACTGATAAATTATCTGATAAATTTTCGAGAGGAATCTATCCAATGATATGGTTTTTTTTTTTTTTTTTTTTTTTTTTTTTTTTTTTTTTTTTTTTTTTTTTTTTTTTTTTTTTTTTTTTTTTTTTTTTTTTTTTTTTTTTTTTTCAACAAATACATAAATTATATACTCATCTATCCAATTAAAACATTTTGATGAAACAATGCTTGATCTAAAACTTTTGAGTTGAAGAATATTTAAGTTTTTTTTCTCGCCACCCTTAGTATTGCGTTCCTAATTTGCAATGGATTATATGAAAAAATGTAAATATTATGCGTGAATGGGAAATTGTTTTCGTTTTTCTAGACTTGGCGAAAACTTACCCTCCGGCTATGAGAATAATTGTTAAAGAATCGTCGCTGGAAAAACTGAAAATTGGTACTCTTTTTCTGGTCACTTTTCCTGGGGGATCCATTGGGAGAGAAGGCGATCATGCGGTTGTTATTCCCGATTTAAATATAAGCAAGGTAATCAACATGTGTAGACCTTTCCATTTTAAAATCTCCCAAGTCAGAATGATCAAATGTGTTCATTATTATAATGATATTTAGCATACATATGTGTGTGCTCAACACTAGAAAAAATTTTTTCAAAGGTTAATGATTTCTGGAAATGTGTAATAATTATTTCCAATTTTACTTTAAAAATCATCTGAACGTATAAAATTTATAAGGACTCGTTATTTTAAGATTGATGCTCATGATTTGAATCATTTTATCATTTTTTGGAAAATCAGTTGCTCGCTGATGTACAGAAACTAAAAAACGAGTTAAAAAAAACATTCGTACCGAACTGTGCATTCCTATACTGCCGTGAAACGAAAGAAAGCCGTAAGTCACTTTTTCTGTAAGGTCTATTTTCTGTCGCATTTTCGTAAGAAAATGAACCTTACGGCGAAAATGACTTACGGTTTTCTTCC
>JAPYZK010005828.1:0-13372 GCA_030522785.1 Platygaster equestris
AGAACTCCCCACAGATCGTATTTTTCGAAGTGTTGCAAAATCGTGACCAAGGTAATGTAGCAATATTTGTTCAACTTTCTAAATGTGGTTTCAAAGGGGCTGAATGAACAAATGGGCATGTCCACGTGCCGAGTAGCCGTGGTTCGCTAATTACGAGGGAACGCTCCTTAATACAGACCCGGCCGCCACGAGTGGGCATGACCACGTCGTCTGATAAAATGACCAAACAATCCAAAAATGTTAACTTAACTAAAAAAATGATTCCCTCACAAACTATTCCTTGTATCCAGACAAGCTTTCAGTTCTGAAACTGACATTTGTATGAAGTCAAATTTCGGGGTATAAATTTGAAATTTCCTAATCCAAGAAGACTTGCACCCAATTTTTCAGGCTTTCAAATCCATCGAAATTGCTACAACTCAATTCTCAAAATAATGATCATGTCCAAAAGCAAAAAACTATAGAAATCTCCAAGAAACTTAACACCAAGGATTTTTCTTCCACGATCGATGTAATAACAGTGTTTTGCACTTCTTCAAACAATACTCCAAAACCCCTCATTACATTCGTGCCTCGAATGACAGTAATTTTCGGTTCGCAACCTTGTTAACATGGTGGAATTATGTAAGAAACGTTATTTTTGCCAAGTTCAAAGAGGGCGTGTTTATTGGTCCCCGTCTCCGTCGCGGTATTTTCAGAACAAACTCCAGCAGCCGAGGGTTACGTTCGCGATTTTCGCAACTGCCTCTTTGAGTCCGGGCCACCGGTGTTTACCGAGTGCTTTCGTCGGGCTTTAAGCTCTTGCTATTGATTCAGAAAGTGATGCCCTCGCCTCAACTTCTCAACGCCATCTCCGCCTCACCTTTCGGTAAACAGAGGAAACTTTATACCAAAGACACTACAGGACGACCGGGATGAAAGTGCAGAGCAAAGAACAGCCGAAGATTAAGGATGGAATATTCGGTATAATTCAGGGTTTATGGCGAATTCATTTTCCACGGACTTATCGAAGTCTCAGGGGAGGTTTTTTCAGTTTACTCAAGTCGACTTGCAGACAGGTTTTTAGATATTTTGATGTGTGTCAGTTTCCAAAAACGAACGTTCGGAAATTGATGAAATCGGTTGTCCTGAAATTTCGATATTGAGACTACGAACTTTAAATTCTAAAGTTGGAAAATTCATCCACGTCTGAATTTTTTTCAATGTTTTCTCTCCAAAAAATGTACTTAACCCTTTCGTTACTTTTCACGTCTCACAATGACATTATTTCCCTTTTGCAAATATTAACGACTCCACAAAATCCCATGTGGATTGCGCTTCGATTCCGATCCCGAGTGAAGTAAATCGAATGTCTTACATGGGAACAAAGTCGAGTCTCTTCACAATGCGACGGTTCTATTTTTCAAGTACAAACAAAAACAACTCCGCTTGTTTTTTGGTTTCGGTGCATTTAAAAGTCTCCCGGAAGATGCGACTGACGTACAAAAGCGGAAGACCGAATTCACGCACCACTGGCTTTCAAAAGGGAAAACGCGTATAAAAACCGCGACAGTTTTCTTCGTTTTCCGCGCAAAATTTCCATATTTTTCCTACGTGTTCACAATAAATTGAAATCTTGCTGTCGGTTGCGTCACAAAGAAAATCGTTCGGCAAATCTGGCCAAGTTTTACCGGCTCCTTTTGTATACGTTTCCCATATCTCGATCGCGAGTTCCTTTTGGCCTTCATTTTTCATTCGTCAATGCAGCTGGTTCGGATTTCCAGCAAGGTGTTAAAGTAACGCTCGAAAAATTTACATATGCGGGGGTTTTTCGAAGAGGATAACGAAAATGCGCGTTTGGGATCGCTTCGGTGGTGTGGATATTGAAGAAATTGCAGTGTAAAAACAGTTGCGGATTTTTTTGATACTCAATCCCCGCGTTCTGCCTAATGTTTTTTTACGTAGATTTACATCGTTGGACGGTGAAAATTTTGAATTTTTAAGGCCTAATTAACTCAATTCAAAAAATACAAAATTGAAAACGTTTGAATTGATGGATTTGGGAATGATTTAATTCGAAAACGCAAAAATTGAGATTCTGAAAATGAGAATGTCTGAATTCGAAAACCAAGTTATATTTTTTAAATTTCGCCGTTTTAAGATTTGTGGGCCTTAAAGAAATCGAAACCTAGAGTAAAAGGAAATCGAATTTTACACTTCTCCATATACTTAACATTTCCCCCTTTTCGGAGGTACGTGAAATAAATCGTCTGGGTTCAACAACGACCGGAATAATTAGCCTTCATCGACTTTCGACCTATGTGCAAAGAGACAAAAGTTATCAGACTGCGAACCCTGCGAAATGTTCAGCTACTCGCGCATCCCTATTACGCGAGAAAAATGCACTCGGAGCTTTGTCTCCGGGAGCAGAAAGTGCGAGAATCCGTCGCCTCATTGACCCGTTGTCTAATGAGCGTACACTCCACTGCTTTGAGACAAGAGCATCTTCTTCACATCGTGAAATCGTGAAAGGAGACAAGACCTAGGCAAGGGAGCGGAAAAGGTTTTTCCGAAAAAATTCGAATCTCCTCTATAATTTCGTAGGACCGCGAAATGTGGGTATCTCGGAGGGAGCATTATGTTTTTTGAACTTTCGAAAACGTTATCTCAAATTCAAAATTTTAACGCTAGGATTTCGCAGTGGATTCATTAGAAAATTTTTCCTCTACAAAAATTTCGCAAAAAAAGCTTTCGAATCAAAAAAATTGGAGAGTATTTTCCAACACTTGACTAAATCTTCTTACATATTTCAGAACTTTCGGAATACATATTTTCAAATTTTTCTGAAGTCTCTTTCGAAATTATTTGGAAAATTGGAATGCAAAAAATTTCATTTAGAGAGAAATTCAACATAACGAGTATATAGAATAACCTCCCTCCCTTTCGCCCACAAGAAGAATCCAATATCCACTATACCGTCCATAAGAAAATCCATGGAAAATCCATAGAAAAACTTCTCACGCGATCCGAGCAGGACCCCCTAATTGGTTCTATCCACTTGTTACAATTTCGACCATTTGTTATCAATGTTCCTTATCGCTGGGGAGATCCGGTCTAACAAGAGATCGGGAAGAGAAGTGGCCTCGGAAATTCGTATTCTCGGGCAACGACGCCACTCGAGAGAGCTCCTTTTAATGTTGGACTCGTAAAAGTGCTCTTGCCTTTTCTCTCATCGAAGGTACGCGCCAACACACGGGAAAAGCGTACCAACACGCGCGACCGGCCGATGCCCCTTGAATAATGGAAACGCGAATACCTGCCGGCAATTCAGCCGAGTCGAAAGAAGAATCTGGTAGAGCCTCCCGTCGGCTCGGGTCGTTTCACGAATTCTTCTGGATAATTAATTTTCGCGAAAAGTAAGAAGAAGTAATTACTCGTTCGCCAAGTAACTTGGTTCGCGCGAGGGGTGAAGGTCGCGCGCACGAGTCGTGCCCCGAGCAAAAGTATCGAAACAAGCGCACGAATGGGATTTTTTATGAGTGGACGAACTTGGATAAAATTCTGCCTAACCTAAACTGACTTCATTAGTTCAGGAAGATTTTCGGAAATTTTATATGAGTGTTCTGAAGATCTTACAATTAGTGAAGTTTTTGGGCACTGTTTTTGGAAATATTATTGCACCATTTTTTGGAAAATTTGCAGAATTTTTCAAATTATGACAATATTTTGATAATGTTACATAATTCGAAAATTTTTGAAAAAATAAAAATTTCAATTTCCGAAATTTTTGAAATTCACAAAATTTCAAGATTTCGAAAATCTCTAAAACTACGAGAATTTTCGAAACTTCAAGAATTTCCAAAAAGCACAAAATTTAGTAAATGTTTCTAACTTCCAAAATACTCAGAATTTTCTAAGGTTTCAAAATAATAAAAAATTTCTAAAAGTTCACAAGATTTCCTAAAATTTCCAGAATTCGCAAAATTTCTAAAATTCTCAACATTTATCAAATTCTCAAAATAATTAAAACTTCCCAATATTTCCAGTGTCACATAATGCACTAGTCTTCAACGTTATAGGTTATACGTATTTCAACAAAGTTATAATGATAATTTTCCAATTCAGACATGTCCCTGTGTTTCGTTTACTATAAAAAAAAAAAAAAATTCATTTACCATTATCATATCTACGATGAGATACTTTTGATAATGATGATTTCGTATTCTTCATCACCGTCGCGTAGTAGGCACGGAATAGTTGAAACAGTGGCAAGTGGGTCACCAATTACGGGAGTGCCGTGGAGTTGGGAGCGATACGTGGAGGGCTTGTTCGACGGGTTTATTGAACCGAAGTTTTTCGTTGGATTTTGTAGAGATACAAGCTTCACGTCTATACATCGGACGTTGAAATGTCAACGGATACATATTTCATGGGATATTTTCCGAGCGTAGCAATGCGCGCTCCTGAATCGCGTTATTGGGAGTTTATAAATATAAATGTCGACGATTTTGAACGTGCTTACTGAAGCTAACTTTTGTGTTGTTGACACGCAGAAAATTGGACTTTAAAAATGCGTTTTTTTCACAAGGAAAAATTTTATTCAGGTCCACTGGCTGAATTTTCAGCCCTCTATTCTGTCCTAAATTGAAGCTAGACAAATTTGAAACAGCAGTCCCAACTTTTACATCCCAATACGAAAAAACCCATTTCACCTGGTTCCAAAACAAGCGTTTATGTATTCACTGACAGGTGTCGTAAAACCCCAAAAACCCACTTGAGTTACATAAAACGAAAGTAGCGCGAATTCTTCTATCCCGATGCAACTTTACATTGGTAATTGCGAGAAACATTACTCGGACCTCGATTTACTTCGCGGTCGTTTCTCATTCCCCGGTAATTTCACCCTTCACTAGTAGTGGCATCCTTGGCGATACCGAGCATTCACCCCGCTCGGGCTCCCCGGGGATACGGAAATAATGAAAAAGTGGAAGCTGCTCAAAGGCCGCTCTGGAAATATCGAGCATCAAGGCGCGGAAAAAAGTAATTTATAATCTCAATCATAATTTTCCCTCTGCGAATTGATGTTTGTTTGATGCGGGGATCGATTATATGTTGGGGAAAAAACGATGCTTACCGCTCTTTGGCGTGTATTTTCCTACCAACTGCTTGCGAACGGACAGTTTACACTCGATGAGCATTCAACGAACGAAAGCTATGGAAAAAGTTGATTCGAAGTGATTGAAATATTGATATTATTGCAGTCGAGGGCTATCCTAATTCTGCAGTTTTCTGGAAGTTTTCGAACTTAAATAATATGCATGAGACTGTTAGAATTTTTCGAATGTTCGTCAAATTTTTCCGAAATTTTATAAAATTACCCGGAGTTTCCGATAAAAATGTGTAAATTTCTAAAAATAGCTTGGAACTTATGAAGTTTTATAAAATGATGTACTTAATTTGGAAAATGTACTCACGGAATCAGTTTTATCCACTCATGAAATTTAGTACTGAAATATTCATGTGAAAAATTATACATTCGAAACGAATGAAAATTGCTTAATTATTAAACTTTTATAAAAAAGACTTTTCCGATAAACGCCCGAATCAAATTTAAGATATCATTGAAAATGACGCAGATAGCTATATTATTCAATCAAATCAGAGTCTGGAGCTGTACAGTTGTCAATCAATAAAGTTCGCGTATTTAATGACCCGTCGTTAATGAAAATCGACTCGAAAGGGAGAAACGAATGATTAAGTCGGGAGTGTCTGGAAAAAATTTCAGTCTATCGCGACGTGACGTTCGCGGTCTTGACATTTGTATTCGAAGACATGTATACATGGGGAATCTGGAACAAATCAGTGGCACCGTGACATTTCCTTGGGATTTCTCGCGTTTGTGATGAATACGCTTTTTATGTGACAAGTATGATCTTGACGAAGATATTACCAATGGATTTTAAAAATGTCAGAACACGTGGCATTTTGCGAGCATTTAAATGTGGGATGAACGCAAAATACTTTGAAATGACTTTTATTGTCAGCCGGAGGACGTTCACTTACAAGTTTTCTTTCCTGCTTGAAATGATAATTCTCTATATTTTTGTAAAAACTTGTTTCTTGCACTACGAGAGAGTCATATGCCATGGGTGGGCAATTTTTTTATGGAATGTGGTATTAAGAAACGTTGTTTATTTTTTAAATTTTTTGGAGGTAAGTGTATTTTGAAGCTATGTGGAAAAATTATTGAGGAATTTTATAGTTTCACAAAACTATTACGTTTTTATAAACATTTTTTAATACCCAATCAACTTTCTTAACATTCACAGGATTTTTAATGATATTATTGCTTTGGACCTTCGACCTCAAATGCAAACTGCCGCAATTATACGGATTATTCATAGACTCACGTGATAATCAATCCTTTGAAGTTTATTTGTAATTACCGAATACGTGACCTGAGGCTTGAGGTGTATAATTGAATAATCGCAGGTCATTTAAATATTCCTTGTTTTTTTTTTTACGTTTTATAAAGGTAAAAAGAGGAATATGTCATCAAGTATGCATGTCACAATCTCTCAAAGTTCATTAAAAATGACTGAATAAGTGGCCTGACTTGAAAAATCGAAGTAATTCCAGTTAATTCGAATGTTGTACGTTTGTTGGAGAAACATCCGACACCTACAATGTAGCAATAGACTCATCAAAAACGTTTATCCCTGATACTTTCGTGACTCGCTGTCACAGGCACTAATTAAAGTTGCGCTCTCACCAAGAATCTCTCGCTGACTTTCCACCGTGTACACACGTAGGTGATGGTTTCCCGAGTTAACCAAAGAGCACAAAGGAGTCGAGTAATTGGATTCCTCGAATGTGCTAACTCTTTGGGTCAAAATTGACTTTCGAGTAGACAAACGATCAATCGATCTAGTTACCGTATTGGGATTCGCAACTCCGGAAACAACACCTTTCATGTAATCACTGCCCTTTGAAAAACATCACGGATCCACCGGAATGCTGTCCAATTTCATCGATCCCAATACCGTGGATTTCCTTTTCAAAACCATTGATTAAACATCGAATTTCTGAATTTTTCTTGCGTTAAATGGCAAATTTGTATATAAAAATGTGGAAAACCAGATTTTTCGGATTCTACTTTTGATAAAATGGGCCCTACGAAGAGATTTTGAATTAATATTGAAATCGTGTCGATAATAGGAGAGTTTCTATCGCGAGTAAATGGGCTAATAACCCAGTTTTTACCATAAAAAACGAATTCAAAAAATTTTGATAACGGGCTGAGCTCCCAAATTTGTATGTTTCGATTGATTGGAATCTACCTAGAGATTCGTAGTGTATTCTGAAAACTGATACTGGATTTTTCATAATTGTTGAAATTTTCTAAATGCCCGAAACTGTCCAAATTCCGAATTCTCCAAAATTTTCGACATTTATTAAATTCTCAAAATTTTCAACATTCAAAATCTTCGGAATTCTCACATTTTTTTTTTTTTCATTCGATACGGAATATGGAATATAATATTTTAAATTGTCGGAATTTTTGAAATTTATGAATTTTTCGAAACGTCAAAACCTTTCTGAATCACTAAGACTTTCGGGATCTTTAAAATTTTTAACATTCCTCAAATTCTCAAAATATCAGAAATTCTTGAATTTTTTAAATCTAATAAGATTCCGAAAATTCTCAAAATACGAAAGTGCATCAAACTATTCAAAATAATTGAATATTTTCAAATTGCTTAAATTTTCTAAATTTATTAAATTCTAGAAGTTTTTATCATTCTTAACATGTTTGATATTCTGAAAATTTTCAAAATTCCCAAAATTATGACGAAGTATCCAAAATGAGTGGCATTTTTGGAATTTCTGAATTTTTCGAAATATATGAACCAAAATTCTCAAAATTGCCGAAATCTTCGAAATTTTAAAAAATATCATAATTTTTTAATCGTAGAAGAGTTTGTATAGGTAAGAAACTGTTTCATAACGTAATTTACATAATTTTAGAGTATTAAAATTGGGCACAATTTGAAACATCCCTCCGATCTCTCGAAAGTATACGAAAATACTAATAAATTTTGACAATTCGCTCAAAATTCCTCGATATACCTCTGAACAAAAATATGTCTCCCCCAAGACGACATTCTATAGAAGTTTATCAATTTTCACTTCCTTCCAAGTTCGTCAACCATCTCAAATCTAAACACCACAAACACCCAACTCCATCAGACTCGAAAATTGAGAGAAAACATCAAAAAGCAATACTACCATACTACGTTGTACCTCATCCAACGACACTTGCTCTTGCAGTGTTTTTGCACTTTTTAACGTTAGTTTTCGCGACTGTGCAGTCTCATTAAACACCGCGACAGTTTAATGTTCGCTTCCGAATATTTATGGAAGCTCCGGAGCTCTTTAGTGGCATATAATTCCTCGCTCTGTTTTCTCATATCTTTCTTTCTTCCTCGAGGGCAGCGGGGATCTTATTCTTCAAGCTTCCCGGAAGTTGCTGAACACGGGAAGGCTTTTAAAAATGTTTCAGCGAGGGATCAAAAGAGGAACGAAGCATCTGAGATCGTAATTATTGATACAATCCATGATTATTGGCTTCTTCTTTCCGATAGCGCCCGGAACTCCCGGGTTTCGTTTTCTGAAGGCGCTTTATCGAATAAGGAGTAATTAATTGAATTACTCTTCAGTTTCATGCAATAGGAAACAGGAGGACTTTCAATCTTGGGCGAGGTCTATTTATGCTCTTCGCTTTCAGATTGTTATTCGCGAGTCTCGAGTTTACTCCGAGTTCGTAATTCAAGAAGTGACATTATTCGAGACGTGTTGACTGATAGTATGTTTGAATGATGGTATTTGATATTAATCATCAAATTGACAGATGATTATGTCAGTTTTGATACAACCTAACCTTAGTCCCTCGTCACATGTAACCGCTTTTTCAAAAGAACTTTTCTCATTCCAATGTTGTCAAAAATGAACTTCGCATACAAACACACCTTTACGAACGTAAAAAGGGATTTTCGATAATTCTCCCGTCAAAAGTTGGTAATGAGAAACTGTCCCATGTCCCGAAAACATGGGTTTCGCTTCTTCTTTACAGAAAACATTTTCCATCGATTTCCGTGACTCGACTCGACAAAATTAATCGGATTTCGGCGTATGTGTTTGAAGAGTTTGTTGAGGAAAAAATGTGATCGGAGTCGTTACGAAATAGTACGTAGAATATTTGCAGAGCGCGCGTTTTGCATTTCTTGCGTTCCATTCCTATGGATTGCCCAATTAGGGGAAGCTAATCCAATCAAATTGAGACCCTCATTTACCTTACGCCGCGCGCGGAGCATGCACAATAATGGATTGGAATAGAACCCTTTAATATCCGGTCACGTGCGGACCGAATGCGAGCACCATCGAGCGATAACAAAAACGGTTGTCAAACGTGAGTACGGGGCTCATTTTCGGGGGAGTCTTGTTTCGTTTTTCCTCAGCACTGATTGGAAGGGCGTTCAAGGGCGCTTGGAGGGCGAAATTAAACTTCAAAACTATTTCAAAATAGAATTAAGTATTCTCATAGGCTCAACAAATATTTACAGAACCTCAAAAAACCCAACATCTGTGTCAATTCATCGAATAGCGCAAAAAAAGGTCACAATCGCAGAGTGTAGAAGACCTTTGCGAATGCGCCATCGAAAAAGTGATTCCTCCGAGTTTTCTCCATCGATTTCCCATCATCGCGTTATGTAAACGCGCGCTCATCGCAGTCGGGGCCGATTGAAAGCCGGGCAAATAGTGGCCAGTTGATCAAATGTATGCAGTGTTGCACTGCTCTTGCTAGTTAAGAATAGGATGCCCGCAATCACGAAACCCCCCATCGATCCTCATGAGCGCAATCCACCTAAGTGGCAGGTTCTGTACAGTGGCCTCCAGCCGCTGGCTTTTGACTCTACGACCGGAAATCGAAGCATTCAAAACCCAAACACACCGAAGAAATAGAAAAGCTAGAACGAGTTTGACGAATCTCAAACGATTTTGACACTATCGATGCTTTGGAAGAAAATTAATACGACTGTGTCAGTACCAAATCTAATTGAATTCAGGATGCGAACATCTAATGAACTATCAGTTCCTATATGCAGAATCCTTTGGTAATGTTAGTTCCTACAATCATGTAGTTTTTGGTAACCTAACTAGGAAAATTAGAACTGAGCACTGTCTAGTGTCCTCGAGCTGGAATTTCTATCAGTGCAAGGAACCGAACCCTTGGATGCCGCTCCGTCCTGCAGGCCAGGATTTCCACGCGATAAATATTTCAGATATGTACGGGAAGATTTCAAAGAGGCCGTGGAAAAGCTTTCGACACGTATGCTGTCTTAGGTTCAAGCGAGGCGTCTACCGAAAATCCCGGAAAATCCACTTCTGAAATCTTAGAGCTCGCAGTCGATGCTCGGATGTATTTTATGGGCTTCGAGTAAAAATGCGAATGGTATAAAATATCAAAGGGGAAGTGGCGAAGGAAATTTTCGAAGAAGGTTTTGACCAAAAATTTCATTGAATACTTATTTTATTGACTTAATCAGTGATTTTCAAAGTATACAAAATTTAGAATTGTCTATATTTCTGGAATAAACAAAAATTGATACACATCACAGTCTAGGAAAATACCTGAAATGTATAAAGAATTTTCAAGAACTATTTCGAGTGTTCAGTAACAATTTTTCATGGTCGTATAGAATTTCTATGAATTTCCACGAACTTATATGAGGCCACATATATTTCCACGAGTTATTTTTAATTTTCCGGCCTTACGAAGAAAAAAAAGCTCATTACTTTTAAGATTGTAAATACACTGTTTTTATACAAACCTCCTTCGATAACTGCAATTCAACATTGAAAAAACTCCACTCAACCCCCAAACTAATTGGCACATCCATCAAATGTAACGAGAAACAAAGTACGTCGTTACAACAAACACGTTACACCCTCGACCTAAAAAAACCCACGTGAATCGGCTTGTATAATTTGCCATCTCGCGGGAACTCACGGAAATCGAGCGTCATAAATGCACAGGCAAAATCGGTGTTTGTAGGCGAAATTCGCTCCGAGTTTTTTCCGCTTCCAAATGAAAAACAAACATCGGATGCGTGCACGCGAGCGCAAAAAACGCGCCTTCGCTCTGAATGGTTAAATGTGGAGGGGGTGATTTTTATTGCCATTGGTGTAGAGCAAGTGGGGGAAAGGGAGTTTTTCAGCAAAATTTCCCAAATGAATATTGGATTCTCAAAATAAACTGATTTCTTGATGGCGAGATAAAATGCAAATTAATTTACCAGTCATAATTTCGAGTGTATCAGAAGCACTTGACATTCATTTTTGCAGGTATCGTTAACGAAACTGGAGATAAGTGCCGAATTCCAAGTTTATCAGATAACCGAACTCACAAATCAATAGCAACTATGACCCGGAGATTTATTGTTTTGTTGCCCGGCAATAACGGCAAGAAAATGAGTAATCGACCGTTACTTGTTAAGATGCAAATTCGGGCCGGCTGTGAAAACGCAAGCACGGGCGTTTAGTTACTAAGCGACGTGGTACTTTTGGTGGCAACAGGCGCGCACGCTAAGTTCGCTCGCTTGTCTCGATAATGTTGGTTAATATCGCTTAAATGGTAATTAATATTCATGGGACTGGGGTTTTCTTCCCCAACCCTTCCCCTCCCTCTACTTTGCCGGGAAAGTTTCCTTTGGAAATTTACGACCGCTCGCAAAACGTATTGCGAACGAGTTTCCATCGAGCCATGTGGCGCCGGCTCGTTTGTGTTATGGGAATCCGATGACGAGCGTTGTTTGGGGCCTAAAATTGTTGGTGTGATTGGAATAGCGTTGTTTGGGGTTCGTTATAGGGATAAGTTTAGTTTGATGTAATAAGTATCAACGAGTTTTCAAACGAAAAATTGCTCACTTCTGAATAATTCACATCCATCCCTATCGATTTCAAATTTTACACAATAATCCCTTTCAGCGACAAGGCCATTAATTTCATCCCCCCGCTAAAGAAACTTAACACCTGATTCGGCGCACCTAAAATTCGCGTTAGTATCTAGTTAAAAAGTTTGTCTTTCCATGGATGTACAATGAAGAGCGAAAAAGGGGCGAGAATGCTATAAATCAAAGAAGAACTCACCACTGGTCTCGTGGATCGGGCAGTGTTCTGTGAACGGAAATTAAGTCGCTGGCGTACTGATTAAACGCATTGTTGAGCCAGCCGTCTTTCACGAGCTTCGTTATTTCTTCCGATAAATTTGTCGGCAGTACCACGGGTCGACCCATTTCGCCAGGTGCCGCGGGGTCCAGTTCACGAGGCGCCGCCAACACGCCACCGCCTGCGGAAACAAAAGCGCTTGTATCGATTCGTGAACCGGAACATTCGCATGTACGAACCTGCTGAATTCTATTTTTGAGTGTTACGTGAGAACAGTGATGAGTTCTTTGTCATTAAGGTCGATTTCTGGAAGCGTTGAGTAGTATACACCGCTCAACATCGACTTTGAGCGAATTGAGATAGTTCAGATAAGAGATGAAAAAAAGTTCGTATACTTCTAACAAGAAACGCGATTCAATCAAAAAACTTCCACAAAAATTGGACTCAAGAGAAACCATTTAACCGTTCTCTATTCCACTCTCATTATTTCAACAAGTGAAAAATTTCATCAAGTTATTTTAAACGAACAACTTGACAGAAAATTTCAGGAAACCGTTAAAAAAATGCACTGACTCGGCTACATTTCTCAACTCCGTGCCATTAAAACGAAACTATTTCACCACTGGCTTGATTCAATTACGAAATTTCAGCTACTTCAAAGCAAAACGAAATTCGTTTTTAACAAGGCAAAAAGCATTACAGTGCGTATGAAAACGCGCATAATCAAGCACACGAAGAAATGTGGCCCGAAGCGGAAAATATTCATGGCAGTCGTATTAAAAAAGCTTTTTATATTTTCGTTAGAGAAGTAAAAAAAGCCTTGAATTTGCTCGGTCGGCGCGGATACCGAATACTTTTTACCAGCGCAATGTCAAGCTTTTTGGTTCTACCGCGAAAGCAATTTCTCGTTTTCAGCCGCGGTGGAAATTATTCTTTAAAAAATTTAATTCAAAAAGGGTTCTTGGTTTCTCTGACTGAAAGAGATTAAAATAACAAGAAAAATGCGGATAATTATGGTCATACTTTTTATTTTGTCAACGTTTTGATCTCCAGTGCAGACTATTATCGAAACGTAGACAAAATAGACAATAACGAATTAACACGTCTTATCGCTAATGATTATTAAAAACTCATGAAGAAAAACCGACTATGCGTCATTTAAACT
>JAPYZK010005832.1:0-13510 GCA_030522785.1 Platygaster equestris
TGTTGAAAAATTTACCTTCGCAAAATTTTTCATCCCTATGATGCCGCCACCAGGGTAACGAAATTCAGCAGAATGTTGCAGTGCACACTGCATAATATTAAACTTACGTTTAAATCTTTGAGGCCACTTGTACCAAGGCATGATATAACTTTACGTTCATGTAAACCAAATGTATTATAAAGTTCAACGATAATGCATGACGTAAATTTCCTTTGCAGGGGAGTAATGATATTGATATATTTCATATCAAACATAGGCAAAGTTTACGCAAAGGTATAGAAAGTTATCAAAAGTAAGGCGAAGGTTCGAACATTATAGGCAAAGTTGGGAAATAGTACATTGCACAACAAGTTGGGAGCGGGAGCTTTACCAGGAGCATGAAGTTGGCGGCGCAAGGCCGTATGAATTGGGCTTTTAAATATTCGCGCGCCGCGGAGCGGCGCGCGAATATTCAAACGCCTGATATATGCCGTCTTATGCCGTCAACTTGATGTTCGTGGCAAAGCTGTCGATGCCCAAGGAGTTGTGCATACTATTTTTCACAACTCGTGCATGGAAAATTCGATATGCGACGTCTGTAGAGCATGGCGAATTCGGCTTATTCCACGGTGCTTTTTTCCCTCACTTCAGACAGTAAAGGAAGTATTTATTACCTTCACTTCTAGCAGTGAAGGAAATAGAAATCGATGATCCTGAACGATATCTGACTATACAAAGAGTATCGATATTCGATATATCGCGCGCTAGTCCGCAGCTTACTTCACATTAAGTGCACTTGCCAATAATTGTTAAAATATCATCGCCGAAGAACGAAAAATTATCAGAAAATATTCTCGTGGCTGCGTTCAAAGCAGAAAAATTAATCATCCCCGATAAATCAAAATCCCGTTACGAAAATGCATATAGCACTTTCATGGACTGGGAAAACACACAATGAACGCCTTTGTTCTCCGAAGAAATACAGATAGCATATTATTATGGCGACTTAGCCGAAAAGCTTGAACCAATGTCTTTGTGGAGCCAATTTTCAATGCTCAAAACAATGTAGTTATACCGTTTTTCGTAAATTATATGAAATATTTATATAATTCGAATTATTGTGGACTAACTGTTCCATGACAATCACCAAATATATTGAAACAAATAGTATTATTAACTTTACGAATAAACAAAAAATAACTTTTATTTTGTCAATTTTCTCAAAGATTCTCCCTTTATTTTCAAACTGAATTTTTCTCAGAAATAAATTGCAATTTTCTCAAAATTTCTTCAACTCCTCAGTCATGTCAACCATTTTTTTTATATTTGTTATTCAATTTTTTTATTCCGTCAAAAATTTCATGTGTTCTAAAAAATCTAAAAAATTTTTCCCCTGTTCATTTTATAAATATATTTGCATTTTATTTAAAATTTTTCATTTTTCGAATGGATCAAAAATTTTTTTCAATATACCAGTTTAGTTAGAAAATTCTCTACTTTTTTAATTTTGTTAAAATTTTTTCATTCTCTTAATGTTGTCAGAATTTTAAAATATTTCGACAACTTTGCGAAATATTTTTTTTCCTCCAGAAAATTTCTTTTATTTCATCAATTTTCTTACAAATTTTTCTGTTTTGTCAATTTTTTTTAGATATAATTTTACGATATTGAAACTCATTTTTTATTATGCAAATGATTCTTACTGTGAAAATTTGAAATTCTAAGACATTCTAAGTTTTCCGAAATTTTGAAAATTTTATGTGACTTTTCGAAACTTCACATACCCTCAATATTTTCGGAATTGTCAGAAAATTTCCCATTTTGTCAATATTGTGGAAGTTTATTTATTTAGTTTATAAATTTTTTGAGAATAGAAAATTTTTTGATCAACTTTTCGATTTGTAGTTATATTTAAAGATTTCCAAAATTTCGAAATGAATAATTTTTTTAATTCCAAAATTTTTCAGTAGAATATTCTTTCACTGATTAATTATTCAATTTTCCAATTTCCGAAACATTTTATAATTCTTCAATAATTTTATTCTGTTCAATTTTCCAGTTTTTAAAATCAATAATTCTTTTTCAACTTTTTATTGTTTGAATTAGATAATTCTTTCACTTTTTCAATTTCAAAATATTTAAAAAGTTCTATTATTATTATCATTTTTCTTATTTATTAATATGTCTCAAGATTATTTAATGTCGCCTATTGAAAATATTTTCCAATTTTATTCAATTTTTTTATTTTTTCATTTCTTTTATATTGTCAAAAATTATAATTCCAAAAAATTATTAATTTTTCGAGATTTCAACATTTTTTTTTAATTTTCTCCAAAGTACAAATTTTCCCAACACGTGAAAATTTCTTGAAACTTGCAATTATTTCATAATTCCAAATCTTGACTTCAAACTTCCAAAATCAACATTATTTTAATTATAGGTTCGTTACAGGCTCGTTGTTTCGCACATACTCTACAGACACCAAATATCGAATTTTCCATGCACTCGTTGTAAAATATAGTATGCACAACTCTTTGGGCATCGACAGCTTCACCACGAACATAAAGTTGAGGGCACAAGACCGCATGAATCAGGCTTTGGAATATTTGCGCGCCGCGAAGCGGCGCGCGAATATTTAAAAGCCCAATTCCTACGGCCTTGCGCCGCCAACTTCATGCTCCTGGTAGAGCTCCCGCTCCCTAACTTGTTGCACAATGTACTATTCTGTTTAAGAGAGGAGCCCTTGATCGCTCACGACAAACCGTGACGAATGAAAGGTAATAAGAGGGACTTCAATAAGGAGTCAATTGTAATTATAGATTCTAACTAAATCATCTACTGTAATTTTCGAATTCTGTATTTGATTCACCTCAAGTTGTGTAGATCATCGGCGGTGTTTGCTGATACTTGACCGATAAAATTATAGGCGAACATGGCTGTTATACCCGCCCAAAACACAAACACATACTTCGCAAACTGCAAAGGTTCGTGTAAACTGACAAGTACCTGAAAGTATAGCAAAAATCAAGTACTAGCTCTGGGATTTTCTATACATTCGAATCCTTCTCAATTTGAGTCCTAGCAATAGCATGTATGTTATATACTCATTCCTGAAGGAACAACTTTATCCGTCAGGAAATCGAAACACGCATGCAGCATGAAGTTGCCAAACGTCATGTGCATGTAAAAGATTAGGAGAATTCATAATTTTCCGAAGTTGCACTCTGCTCATGTGCAGCTTGATTCATGACGATTGTTCCAAAAGTTCTTTTATTTCCATTTTACACTCTACGACAACTTGTTCTCAACGTGAAAAGTATGATAGATTCTACAATGTATGCATATGGTTAGTAAATTTTTATTTTATCTATGACCGTACAGAAATCTACAAAAAAAAATCTTCTAATTTTTTTTAATTTCACTTCATCCTCCTTTTTTGATTCGAATATGTTAAGGAATGGGAATTCCTACCTAATTGTTATTTTTACTGACAAATTCTTATTTAAATCTCGTTCTCGCATTAAAATAAATTTTCAATGATCATTAGCCGATCCTGTAATACGATATACTCATGAAAATTATTCGTATTACACGTGATTCACATAACACGAAGAAAAGAATATTATTCATACACAAAATACATATTATATTATATCAGATCACAGTATTCTGATTTCTACTAAAGATCCTAACGTTCGGCGAGATTATGAATGCATTTTTTCAAATTGCATGAAAATAATGCAAGCATACAATCTTACAGCATGAGTTGACGCTGCCGAATAAATGATATTTGATACAGTTGCAAACGATAGCAGGATACCTGCTGGTCCTACAACAATACCACATAATCTTATCACACGAGATGACGATCTCAATGTGGAAGAGTAACCACAACAAAAATCACAAAAAGGAAAGCTTAGAGTATTCACAAACTTCGCTGAATCTAAGTTGCGATCCACTGAATATTTCAAATTTCTATCGATTTCTTGTTCGTCAGTTTCCTGATGATTCATTTCGAACGTAAATCTGATAAAAACTCATCGATCAGAAGAAAATCTTCATCATTTGTTAATTCGATTGAAAATCATATAACTTCGACTTTTGGATGAAAAATCATTGTTCACTGAGTTCTTACTTTACAATTTCGAATGACTGACTAATACAATGGAGAAGTAACACCCAGAAGGAAAAAACGGCTGTGTATGTTAATAATAAGTAGTTGGCTTCTACTAAATTAAATATGTAAAGGTAGTTCTCGTCACGGATATGAATATATTGAAGAGCAACACTGTCTATCGGAAAATTATATTGTCTACGATGTTCTAATATTGTCTACGATGTTCTAAAGGGAGTATGATATCTAGAATTCTGGGTACGGTCATTAAGTTTATCACAGATTGACCGAAAAATTGCAATACACCTGAAATTAAGTAGTACCATTGAGTAGTACCATACTATTTCTCTTCCATAAACCTAGGGAGAGGTTTGAACCCTTTAAGACCTTCCCCTGCGTACGCCTTTGACTGAAGCCAAATTGAAAATTTTTATAAGAAATTTTGGAGGTGGAGGGTGGGGGGGGGTGGGGGGGGGGGGGGGGGGCGTTCGAAATACCCAAACCCCCCTGCGTTCGCCTCTGCTCTCAAACTTTCATTTTTAATATTATCGTGTTCGTTTGTCGCATTCGTATACCAAAAACAATGGCTGTAGACCTTCCTGCACTTTTCACTGTGTCATTACAAATTAAACGCTCGTATGAACGTTTCGATCGTTTCCAATCATTTTGAATAAAATCGTGGGTTTTCTTGTTCTTCGAAAATAATGTCAACACATTAGTACTACAAGTAGTTATTGATCATAAGAACAATAGAATACAAGCGTGCGCTCACGAATTCGCTAGATAAAACGTTTAGTAACTACATATGTGCTAACAACGATATGCCGCTTTTCATCGAAGTTAACATTAATGCAGAGCAGCGGATTAATAGCATCTACCATTATTTTTATGATCAAGTAGTATGGCACCAAATTCCCCTTCTGTGGAATTTTAGTGTATGTCGTGTATACGATACTGCACCGAAAACGTGACCGAAATACTCAACAAATTCAGCGAAGAAAATCACGTTTAGAGTGTTGCACATAAAAAACACCGTAATGATTATCAGACTAGTGACAGTAACGTCTACGTCTCTGATATTATCCTGTATACATAATGTCTGTAATAAAGTTTCAAACAAGGCACTTACACATCATAAACGTTCAATTGTATATAGGATGTAAAAATACGTTAGTTACAGCCAACCAAAAATTTGGTAGATATTTGACCAATCAAGAAGTTTAGTAGTGAGAATCGGATTTAATTGCCAGCGACCAAAAGTGCGATTCGGCTACATAAAAACTTGTTACAGCAGATCAAAATTTGGTAGGGACAAATGAAAATTTGGTCGGCTAAATATCTACCACATATTTGGCTGGCTGTAACAAACCAACTTTTATGTGTGCTCTGCTGTAGTGGTAATCCGTACGACTGCTTAGCGGCCCAAGTATGTAAGCTTATAAATTTTACCAGAAGTAACATTAATAATCGTAAAAAAATCAGAGTTATTCTGTGCAGTGGTTCGTACGTAAAGAGGGAAGCCACACGAAATGAATTTTATCTTAATACTAGACATGATGCGCGCGCTCGCCTGCATTTTGATATTAGAATTTCTTCGAATGATTCCTATACATGCTATTACGAATATCAATGGATATTTTATCCTTATTATAAAGTTCTGAAAATTCCTCTCGATTTATCTCGATTCCCATGAATTCCCATCGATTTTCATAAATTTTCACCAATTCCCACTAATTTATATAAATTCCTACAAATCCCTATAAATTCCCATCAATTACTATTGATTGCCATTTATTTGCATCAATTCATACTACCAATTCCCGATTCCTATATGGATTCCTACCGATTATTATATATTTATATGCATTTCCATTAATATTCATCAGTTTCTATCAAATTTGATCGATTTTTATTATTTTGATAAATTCCAATCGACTCCCATCAATTTTCGAGAATTTATACGAATTCCTATCAATTACTATTGATTATCATTCATTCGCATCAATTTCTACTACCAATTCCCGATTCCTATATGGATTTCTACCGATTATCATTTAATTTTATGCATTATCATCAATTTTCATCAGTTTCTATGCAATTCATTCGATGTTCATTATTTCAATCAATTCCAATCGACTCCCGTCAATTTTCAAGGATTTATATGAATCCCCATTCATCATGCACTATTGATATCCATCGTTCCCTATGAATTAATATGAATTCCCATTAATCACTATTGATATACATTTATTCTCGTCGATTTCTATCAGTTCCTGTAAAAATTTTTGTCGATTTCCATAAATTCCTATCAACGACTATTGATTTGACCATCCATTCCCTTCATTTTTTATGAATTCCCATTAATTCTTATGAATTCCTATCGATTTCCATGAATTCTCGTTAATTGTCATATACTAAAGTTTTTTTTTATTCCTCTCAATTTAAATGGAGTTCTACTAATTTCCATTGATTTCCATAAATTTCTATGAATGTTAATCAATTTCAATTTCAAAGAATTTGTTTAAAATGTAAAATTATTATCGATTCACGTTCATCTCTATTAATTTTTCGTTAATTCTGATCAATTCCTAATCAACTCCTATTAATTTGAATCGATTCCTATGAATTCCTATCAGTTATTATCGATTTCCATTTATTCTCCTCGATTATTTTTTTCCCGTTGATTCTCACCGGTTTCCATAAAGCCCCAGAAATATTCATATCAATTGCTATTGATCTCCATCCGTTTCTATCAGTTTCCAACAACTCCCATCGATTCTAATTAATCACAATCGATTCCCATTTATTTCCATCAATCCTTATGGATTCCTATAAATTTCTGTAAATTATTACTATTGATTTATATTATTTCCCATAATTTCTCAATAAATTCCTATCAATGTCTATCAATTTATAACAATTCTCATCGATTTCCATCAATTCCTATGCATTTATATTAATTCCCATAAATGACTATATCGGTTGTTATTTATTTTTAGCGATTCATAACAATTTCCTATGATTTTCATGAATTCTTATTTATTACTCTGGATATTCCTATCTGTTTCCATCGATTTGTATCAATTCCCATGAATCCTTATGAATTCTAACCAATAGCTGTTTATTTCCATCAATTCCTATCAATCCCTATTAATGAAAATCAATTCCGGAATCAAGAATAATAATTGTGACAATTATTATTGTCAACAACAATGATCTCGACAATTATTCTCAATAATAAAAATCCGAAACTCGCGCCCAACTCACGAACCGTCAAAACCATCGCATTAAAAATACGACGGACGCGTAATCTTTCTCTGACTCAGCTATGATAAATATGTCAAAAAGCAACTTCTATATTGATACTCACGATTTGCATGGCTAGCATTCTGAAAACTTATCTACTTCTAATATTTCAACTTAAATAATAACATGCATTATAGGTTGGAAAATGTCGGAGATACGTATTTAACTAATGAATGTAGGAGTTAGAAAATAAATGAAAAAAATAAACAAGCAAACGAATGACTTGATGAGACTGACCAAATGGACAAACAATTTTGATCTCTCACCTCGGCTACAATTACTGTTATTCCCAAACTCAAATAGAATACCACTATTGGTAGTCTGCAGATCATCGATACGTACGGCCACATACCTACAATCTTCAGAATGTTTCGATACAAACGCAAGTGAGGTACAAAGAACTCTTTCGATTCCGACTTGCTTGGTTTACATGATCCCATAGTGATGTTCTATGTGCCCATTGCCAACTGAATTGGTTGTGAAGTCGAAAAATGATAGTCCGTTATGTCATACAGAAAGTGCCTTGAAGTAAATGCTACTTCACAATTTTATCGATTGTACACCACTTTCTCCGATACGTTTTCTCCACTAACCTTTTTTTCGACTCATTATTTTGTCCACTACCCTTTTTTACACTCCTTTTTTTCTCCACTTACCGTTTTTTCCCCAAATTTCTTCTTCCACTACTCTTATTTTTACTATATATATATATATATATATATATATTTTTTTTTACCTTCCCTTTCCACCCACTCTTTCAGCCTTGTATTCATAATGTGCGTCATTACTTTGTAGCTCGTGTCTGAAAGAGAAACCCCCATATAATTTTTGACCTTTTCTTCCTATCCTCTCTTGTGGATGGAAAAAATTCTCGCTTTCTCTCATCCCTCTAGTCCTGCCTTTCTTTTCCACGCACCCTTGATGATTTCCCTGAATTCCTGCCAGCATGCTTCAGGTAGTCCTTCCACGAACTCCAATGTTATCCCATCTTGTCCCGCCGCTTTCCATTTTTACAGCTTTTTGACCGCTTCCTCAACTTCTACGTCTTCAATATCTCTGTTTAAGGTATGTTCTCCTTCAAACTCCTTCCCTTCTTGCCCTTCCTCTACCTCATCGTTTTTTATTTGTCCCGATATCTCCTCAAAATGTCTAACCCATTCTCTCTTTTTTATTCCTTCTCCCTTCATTATTCAAGCGCCTCTTAGCCTTCCTATTTCCCTCCAAAAATCTCTCATCGTTATGCTTTCCTCTACCATTCTCCAATCGTCTTCTCTTTTTTTTTCTTTCTTCTGTATAGTTCTTTGAGAGCTTTTCTTTCATTCCTTCATCTTTCTTTTTCCCCTTTCTCGCTTCTTTTCAGGTATTTCTTTAGTGCCTTGAAGACCTTTTTGCGCTGTTCTCTGCATTCTTCGTCATGCTATTTTCCTTTACCTTCCTCTTTACCTCCACCAATCGATTGAGTCGGTTTTAGTTCCTTTGCAGCGTCCCAGATCTCCTTTTTTAGCCATTTCCACTTTTATTCTACTCCCTCCCTCTCCTCTGCTTCATCCCTTCCCTACCTTTCCTCCATTCAGTCCTGATAAGCTTCTTTTTTTTCCTTATCCCATACCCATTTTTCTTCTTCTCCTCTCTCCACCCTATTTTTCCTTTTACCTGCTTGCTTCCTTCTCTTTATCATCATTCTTACTTCCACTGGTAAGTAGTCTGATTCAATTCTCGTGGTCACTTTCATGGTCTTCATTGCCCCTCCTCCCACCTCCCTTGTGCTTCCGACAATGTCCAGCATCGATCCATTTCCTTTCACATACGTAATCTTCACGTCCTCGTCGCCCTTTAACCCTGCCATTGGATATTGTCATTCTCTCTTCTCTGAGGAACTTTAGTAGTTTCTTACCTTCTTTATTCAAGTTCTTGTCTTGCGAGTTTCTTGTATCCCCTTTTCCCCTTATCCCCACTGTTTCTTTTCCTATTCTCGCATTCCAGTCCCCTATTACAATCACCTCATCTCCCCCTTCTACCCCTTCTCAATGCGCAACTTCATTTCTTCGCTGAGATTCTTGACCCCCTTATTATAATAAACCGATAATATTTTCCCTTTTCCTTCCTTCAATGTTAGCCCCTTTATAACTAACCCTCCCTCCCATTTTTCGAATTTGTACAAACTAGTCCCATCTTTCTTTATTCCTATCAGCGTTACTCCACTCGCTTTCCCTTTTGAACATTTCCTTTCCGCTTCCTTTGTAAACCATCGATATCCTTCATCTAATTTATTTACAAACTTCTTCTCATTCTTCTTTTCTAACCACGTCTCAACAATTATTACAATTTCAAACTTTTTCAACATGTCCCACACTTGCTAAACTTTTCCACTCCCGCCAAATTCCAAAAAATTATGTTCATGCACTCACCTACTTTCTCTTTCGTCTCCTCCCGGCTACCCCTGTCTTCATCGTCCTCCCTATCTCCTTCCTTCAGCGTTTACCCACGCTCCGCTTGCCACTCCTCTCCACTGTCTCCCGTCCTGAAATCCAGCTCTTGTGTCTCTTGTTCCTTCTCTGTACTCTGTCTCTCTTCGTTGCCTTTCTTCCCCCCCACGAAATGTCTGTCCTCTTGGCTCGTTACTTCTCCCCACTTCCCCTTTTGATTTTGTCCCTCTGCTCATCAATCTATCCTTCCTTCTCTTCCTCTTTCGAATGCGATTCCCTTAACTCCCCCTGTACCCTCTCTGTGCTTCTCTTCCTTCTTCTCTGGACCCATCCTTGCCATCTCCATCCTGTTTTCAGCCTTGTTTAGCTCCTCTTTTGTCGAAATCCCCTTTTCGTTCTTTTCTCTCAAAGTTCCCTTCCTGTCGTCCCAAATCCAGGAAACTCCCTCCCGTATTAACTTTCCGTATCCCACCATCGTCTTCTTCCCTTCCTCCCTCTCTTTTCGGGCCACCTGTTCCAGCTATAGTTGCACTTCCCTCTCTTTCTTTGTGGGATCATCCTCTAGCCATATTCGAGTGCTTTTCAGCACCCCTTTTTCGCTCATCAGCTCCATTTTTGTACTCATTTGTTCGCATTCCAGAATAAAACCCCCCCTCACCTCTTTGATATCCCCCTTGATATTCATTAGGTATTTCAGCGCAAGCCCCCCTTTCACGTCTTGAATTCCTTTTCCTCCTTCCTCTTTCCACTACTTTATAATGACATTTTTCTTTCGTTCTCCTCTTTCTTTTTCTTCCATCTCCCAGTCCCATTTGTCCTTCGCTTCCGGTTTGCTCTTCCCTTCTTTCCTGCGGGCCATTTCCTCCTCCTCCTTTGTCTGCCCCTCCCTACTTTTCAATCTTGTTCCCTTCTTCTCCACTATCTCTCCCGCTTCATGTTCCACTACCAGATTCTCTAGCTCCACGCTTTCCACAGTTTTGTTTTGCCCTTCCCTCCAACTCTTGAGTTCCTCCAGCTCCACCCTTGCCTCTAGCAACTCGCCTCTCAGTTCAGCATTTTCCTCGTGCAACTTTGCCTTTTCCCGCTCCTTGATTTTTCTCGATTTTCCTGTAACTTTTTCAGCTCCGCGATTTGCTCCCTTAATATTTCTTGAATTTTCATCTCCTCCCTCTTCCCTTGCCCTTCCAGTTCACCCCTCTCCTCTTCCAGTTTTGTGGTATTTTCAACCATTCCTTCTCCTATCTCACATTCCTTCGTCTTTTCACTTTCTATTACTGCTGCCGTGCGCTCACACTTCCCCTCTCTTTGCTTTTGTACCTCTTCTTCCCTATTCCTTCCACCTACCTCCCCCCCTCCCCTAGGCGTTTCCCTCAACTTGGCATCTTGTTCGTACAAGTTGAGTTCCACAAAATCCTCACCATTCTCGTCGTCCATCACTTGTTTGACATTTTCTTCTCCCCCCCCCCTCTTTTTTTTATCAATTGCATTATCCTTCCCGTTCATTGCTAACATCCCCTTTTTTCTATTTGCAATGTCTTCCAGTGTGCTATCAGTCGGCTGCGCGTTTTATCCACCTTTTTTTCGTTCATTTATTCGATCATTGCCTTTCCATCTCTTTCCCTCTCTCTTCCCTCTTTCAACTCTACCTCCTTGTCATCCATCCTTGCCTTTTTTGGTTTTTTCGCCCAAGCCTAGTCCTCGACCCCGTTTTAAATTTCCACGCTTTCTATCTCTCTCTTCCTCTTCCTCGTCTGTCCTTCTCCCTCTCTCTCACTCTCACTAACCTTTTCCTCTTCGACGCAGTTTTTTATTCCGAAAGACCTGATATCTGCTTGCCCTTCGAGAAGTTTCCTCGGCCTACCTCTTCTTTTCTTTTCTAACTTATTTCCAAATTCTTCGCGGGTAGACCTCGGGGTTTCGTCCAGGAATCTGCCTGTCATTCCACTTTGTCACCTTGTCACAACAAGCCTCCAACTCGCACTCACGAAAACACCCCAAACCTCTCTTAGAGCACCTTTCTCTGCGTTGTTGCGATTCCCCCTGATCCCTCACACCCAGCACTCTTTTCCTACTACTTTTCTGCAATTCCCGATCTAAAATTATTTTAATTAAAACGCATAATCGCGGAGCTTGAGAAAACACGACCTGTCGCTGCCCCGATCGCAGCGCCTTCCTCTTATTTTCACTATATTTTTCGAAAAAAATGTCTTCAGTAATGTTACAAATTTTTCGAAGTTTGACGTTTGAAGTCAACTTTAAATTGAACTGTCAAACATATCTTTCAGGCTAAAAAATATCTTAAGCGCTAACTTATTTGAGTTTATTAAAACTATCGCGTGTTATCAAATATAAAGTGAACTGGTGAAACTAATATCAGATGTAAATAAGCACCCTATTCTACACATAAATGGTTTGCTCTATAAAAGATCAGAAGAAAGAAATGGTAGCGTTTTTTGGGAATGTCGGCGAAATCGCAGAGTACCTTCCGGCTTCCAAACATTTCATTACGTTCTGATAACTCAAAACCTTTTCAAATAGTAATAAATATTTTATGTTATGATATTTATTTTATGTATAAATATTTCATGTTATGATATTTTTTATCAGAAGTATGTATTCAAAAAATTTTCGGAGAAAAAAGGTCACTGGAAAAAACGGTAAACGAAACAAAAAGGTAAGTGGAAGAAATTTCAGTGGAAAAAATTGTTAGTGAGAAAATTGTATGATGGAGAGAAAGGTAGGTGGAAAAAAAGGAATAAAGAAGAAATTAGTAAAGAAGGAGCGGAGGAAGTATAGCACTACCAATAATTTTTCCGAATCTACTACTCACAAAACAGCAGGTAATTGTGGAAAAAGTAGGATTAATGTGTCGAAGAGCCTGCACACTCAACTAGTTCTAAAAAAAGACACAATGGAACAGTTTTATACATTCTTTTCAAAAACTGGTCACTCGTATATTCGAAGCTCAAAAATCAATCGGAACCTTATTGATCCTCAAATGCCACTTAGAATCCGTAGGACCCCAAAATTACAATAGCTGTGCAGGCTAAAAACTCACACACTTCGATTCTGTTGTACGTTGAATACTGTTCGAACATTGTTTTCTGGATTCGTCACTCAACATTATTTTTTAAAAATTTTTTAGATAATAACATAAGTGTACATGAAACAGCATATATTTGTGTCACTTTCACTTTAAATTTTCGTACTTTATCCGTTCAAATGAATACTTTTCTGAGTAACCCCCCCCCCCCCCCCCCCCCCCCCCCCCCCCCCCCCCCCCCCCCCCCCCCCCCCCCCCCCCCCCCCCCCCCCCCCCCCCCCCCACCTGTTTCCGAATCGATTATTTCCATTAAGAACACATAAAACTTTTTACGTAGGAAAACTTGTGAAGTTTTATACTGAAACACATCAAGTGTTTCTTGATGCCGACCTCGGAATGTTTCAAACAATTTTTTCCAATGGACCCACATTACAAACAGCACAAGTGTTTTATAATAAACATTTTCAGTATTTCAAAATGTAACAACAAGTCTTTGCAATGTGACTAAAATTCATCGGCATATGGGTTTCACAAGACCTTATAATTTTCGGTAAACTACAACATGATAACGAAAGAATGAAACTCCTCGAGAGTATGCGTAACTCTAGAGCGTATTGATTTTCTTACGGTTATTATATTATA
>JAPYZK010005833.1:0-17583 GCA_030522785.1 Platygaster equestris
GTTACTTGACACGGTCAGTTGCCACTCAAGAGTACGAATTAACCGTGGCCAGCTGTCTTGAATCTGAACCGTGTCTTTCTGAACCGAGTCCGATACCCCGGATGTCCAGTACCCCAAAGTATCGCCGTATCGTATCGGCGATACTTCGAAAATAATATCGATATCTCTAGTATCGTATCGATACCTGGCATCTCTATATAATGTACAAACGAAACGTCTAACTCGTGCTCAGTCGTGCGCGCTCGGGTGTCGTCGTTTTACGGCGAGAGTCTTATTTTCGCTCCAGATGATTAACCACGAGCGCTTGCTGGGGCTTGTGGAGAAGTAGCCGTTCATGAACTGGAAATGTTTATTGCGTTGACCTCTCTCAAAATGGCTGCCAATCGGCCCATTCCGCACAACGTTCGAGAGATATAGGCGTTCCGCAATCTGGTGTTTAAATCATCTATGTTTGACATTTCCAATTTGTCAGTGTCAAGCACTGACGACGCTGGGTGTCGCCACTCGACTCGTCACTCCATGACTCCTCCCATCAATGAGCCAAATGTATTAGGCGTCTCTTGACTGACAAGGTGACGCGTTTGACTGCGAACATGTGACAATCCATCATTATGCATAGTGAATACACAGTCCACGAACTGCCAGATGATTCAGTTGGAAGCGGTCGAATTTTGGCAGAAGAATTAGCAATACCACTTCATACCGGTGTAGTCTACAGGTAGGTTATCCTGTATAGTTTGATATTATCATATCTTGAAGACGATATGAAGAAGCAAAGAATTCGGGTTCTTATGTGCTCACGAAAAAAAACTTCGATTTTGAGTCAAGTATAACGTAAGCCATCTGGTGACGTTCGATTCGAAATATATTGTAATAACTACGCATGTGCTCAGTGTTCCCAACCATATGGGGTACGACACATTTTTCGAATGCGAAATCCCGCATTCAACTAACGAATTAGCAAAACTAATTACGTAATATCAAGTCTTTACGGGACTGCTGTCCCAGGAATGACATGTTTTTATAACTTACGCGTTGTTTTCGCCATTCAAATAGCTTGTGTACCTACGCTAAAAAACCCATCGCCGCCATTTTGACCGTTACGAAAGTATATATAGAAAATCTAAGATGGCGGCTACATAAGATATCCAAAAATTGTGTGCAATTGTAAATATATAAATAAAACGAAATAAAATTTTTATTCTAGCCTTTCAAACAAATTATTCATTTTCTAAAACCAACAATATTAATAATGAAATTAAAGCGTACGACATTATTGTTAAATTATTAATTCTTATTTAATATTTTTATTCATAAAGAATTAAATAATTTTTTGTATAAAAAAATGATTTAAATAAATTACAATAATATAAATAATAAATATTCATTTTATTACATACCTGCACAATTCCCATCGAAAATTGGATACCGGAGTACGAAATCCCACAGGAAATAGAATAAGTCTGTTGTGATTCGAAAAAACAAAAATATGTTCTAAAAGCAAAATAAAAATGGAACGAAATTCCTTCAATTCCGGGACTTTTGAAAATTTGCAAATTTGTCTCCTAAAATGACTCGTATCTTCTCTTTATATTTTTCCGTATGATTGCACCATACATGCACGAGCACGAATATTCGCGCTAATGCATATACAAATACACATACAAGTATAACTAATCCAGCAATAAATGTAGGTATAATAATAATTATAAATTATCGTCGTCGTAATCATTTCATCATGACTACGTTATTGTTACTTATATATCGCGGGATGTCTAACGAATCTTTCCAAAAATTTGAATTTCCAGTTACATAATAAAAAAGTTTTCAAATCTCATTTTTTCGAACAGAAGCGGACGCAGAAAAAATTTTCGGGAGGGGTTTTAGAAAAAAATGTTCCTTAATTTTCAAAATTCATGGAATTTGGAATTTTTAAAATTCTCGGAATTTTCGAAATTTCTGAAGTGTGTTCTCGTAGTATTTTGAATTTCCAAATGTTCGATAGTTCCAAAATTTTTGTAAATTTTCGGATTTTTTGGAATACTCAAACTTTTGAACATATACGAAATGTTTGAAATTTTTAAAATTTTAGAAATTCTCTGATTTTTAAAAAGATTTATAATTTTTAAGATATTTGGACTTGACAAAATTTTACGAATTCTCAAAATCTTTAAAATGCTCCGATTTTGAAGGTTTATCGGATTCTTTAAGAAATTAAAAAGTATCAGAAATTTTAATGATTTCCGAGATTCCCAAAATTCTCAAAGTTTTTGTAATTCAACAAATTTTCAAAATTACTATAATTTTTGGAAACTTTCGTAATCTTCATAAAATTTCCCAAATTTTTCGGTTTTTTCGAATTACCTTAACATTTGAAAATTAACAAAATTTCTAGAACTATAAAAAATTCAAAAACTCCGAATTTTCGCAAGTTTTGCACTTTTCAAAATTTTCACAATTTTGTCAAAAATTGTAATTTTGAAATTTCTAATTTTCTCAATTCACGTGTAAGTTTACACAAATTTTGAAGCCCACATTTTTTTCACTTCTTAATTTTTCCAAAATTCTCGAAGTTTTTGAAATTTAAAAAATCTTCAAAATTACTATAATTTTGTAAATCACTAAAATCGTTGGAATTCATGAAATTTAACTTTTTGACATATTGGCAAGTTTTCTGGAGTTATAGAAGTTCGATAAAAATTTTCGAGACTTTCGTAATCTTCAAAATTGTACCAAAATTTTCGGTTTTTTCGAATTACTTGAACATTTGAAATTGAAGAAATTTTTTAAAATTATAAAAAAATGTCGTAATTTTTAGAAGTTTTGGACTGTACAAAGTTTTCAAAATGTTGTCAAAATTGTAATTTTGAAATTTTCAATTTTCTAAATTCACGAATAAGTTTACACAAATTTGAAAGTCCGAAATATTGAATCTCTAAGATTTTAAAGCCCAAATTTTGTTCACTTCTTAATTTTTCCGAAATTCTCAAAGTTTTTGGAATTTAAAAAATTTTCAAAATTATTTTAACTTTTCAAACCACTAAAATCGTTGGAATTCATGAAATTTCAGGTTTTGACATATTGGCAAGTTTTCTAGAGTTATAAAAGTTCGATAATAAAATTTTTCGAGACTTTCGTAATCTTCAAAATTTCACCAAAATTTTCAATTTTTTCGAACCGCTTAAATATTTAAAAATTGAGAAAATTTTTTCAATTATAAAAAAATTTAAAAACTCTGAATTTTTAAGAGTTTCGGACTGTACAAAACTTTCAAAATGTCAAAAATTGTGATTCCAAATTTTCAATTTTCTGAATTCACGTACAATTTTACCCTAATTTGAAAGTTCGAAATATCGAATCTCTAAGATTTCAAAGTCCACATTTTTGCACTTCTAAATTTCTCATCATTTTACTCACAAAAACAATCGATCTTCAAATTTCGGGCGGAGTTTCAACCCCTAAAACCCCTCTCTGCGTTCGCCCCTGTGTTCAAAACAATCTAAAAAAAATTCTAAAAAAATATTCAACATGAACTATAATTCTGAAAATTGGGGAATGTGAACCCAAATAATTAAGCATTCACAAATTTTCGAATATGAGACTCAGAAAATCAAAATCATGCATTTTCTGAATTCCAAAACATATTAAAACCAAGAATTAAATTGCTATACTCAATTTCGAGAAAACGGAAACCAAATCCCACAAAAACAACAAAAAACAAATAGAATCGTTAGGTACCCCGAACCCCCCCCCCCCCGCCCCCCACACACAACCTCAAAAAATACGCTGAATTGAGTATTTCCCAAACTGGCGCGAGTACCCCAAAAACCATATAAAAATAACAACAACAACAAATCGAAGGTACTCCCGGAATCCTCAATTCTCCGACATTGGATCAGACATTCCGCTTTGACTTTCGTTACTTTTTTTTCATGCCACCCTGCGTAATCGTTTATTATTGTTGTAATGATTATTCTTATTATTATCACTACTGTTATGAATATATAATACATTTCAAACAACACCCTTTTTGGTCGTCGAGGGCGAGTATCAAAATGAGGCGAGTGTCTATTTTGTATATTCATCTTTTCGGCACTTGAAAATCAACGATTGCTCCGTTTACTTTTTCTTCGGCGTATCAAAATTCATCGATATCAAACGAAAAAAGAGATGCATCGAACGTTTTTTGATCGTCGTCCTCCACGAGGCGTGCCTTATTCGTACAACGCAAATAAAGGATAATTAATAACATTCTTGTATTACGTGCCGACACTTATTACACTGTAGAACTTAAAACTCATTACGGTCGAAAAGAAAAAAATCAATCCGAGTTAATAATATACACAATGAAATTTAGTAGAAATATCCTTATGACGTTTTTGTTTTATGGATTTTTCCTTATCTCCGTCCGCGATGGCATCGTAGAAAGGGTCGCTTTGGGCGTGTCTGTGAGTTTTTTCACGTTACCCGTCATCGGATGCAATGTAATGCCACCATATACATTTCACTTTTTCACCGTCATCTTTTGTTTTCTCTTCTTTTTCTTTGCTAACAATGATAATTTATCTGTTCATTGTAGTATATGGACAATCGACATGAACTAAGGACTAATTAGTTGGGCAGCGTGATAATCAACTTCCATCTGAAACAGAAAAAGTTGGTTCAAAAATGAATTTGTTTATAATAAAAATGTGAATGCTCACTTGCAGGAATGGTTTATTTAAAATAGAAAGAGTATTCTTATAAAAAAAAAGACGAATAATTAATAATAATGATACTGCAAGAATATATACATAAATAGTGTATGTAATTATTTCTTCGGAATACTTTCTAAGAAATTCAGTTAGTTGTACAATTTCTAATTGTCCACAATTAAGGTAAAACATTGATGAAGTCAATAAAAATATCAGAAATTGTGAAAATATAAAGAAAACTTTCAAATTCACATATTATGAAATTTCTGATTTTGCGTTAACTGAAAAATTTCGGGAATCAAGTTTGTATAGATTATTTCAATTTTATTAGAAAATGCAAACTTTTTCATAGAATTATTACAAGTTTCGTGATTTTTAATCAATAAATTGAGCTGAAATATTTAAAAATTTGAGATTCCAAAACTTTTGGAATACGGAATTTCAGAAATCTAGTGAATAAATCAAATTCCCATCATTTCAAAAAATTGTTGAGAATTTACATTGATCCCGAAGAATCTCAAATTACATTTTTACAGTAAGATTTATACTTAATTACAATTTTACATCAAGATTAAGTCTTTTAAACTTGCCAATAACAAAAATGTAAATGTAAATTTGCAAAAATAGTGAAAGTGAGTTTCAAAAAAATTTAGGCAACTGTAAAATTTCCAATTTTACAGAATTAGGGTGAAACATTAATCAAGTTGATAAAAATACCAATAATCGCGAAAACTTTCAAATTATGAAAGTGCCTATTTTGCGAAATTCCAAAAATTTCGGAAATCAAGTTTGTACAGATTATTTCAATGTTATCAGGAAATGCACACTTTTTCATCGAATTATGTCAAGTTTTTTTACTTTTGATTCGTGAATAAGGCTGAAAATTTAGAAAATTTTGGATTCTGATACCTGTAAGACTCGAAAATGCAAACTTTTCTAGTATAAAATTTAGGAATTGCGTTAAATTTCCATTATTTTTAAAATTGTTTGAGAATTTACATTGATTCCAAAGAATTTCCAATCAAATTTTCACACTCGAAGATTCCAAAAATGTCGTCCCTTCACACAAAAAGTTCTCGATAATCTATAAAAATGTAAATTTAAATGATAATTTTTTAGGTTGAGTCAGTAGAAAATCACTAATTATCAGTAACAATCACTAATCGAAAAAAAGGAATGTGTTAATTTAATTAAGTTAATTTTCCATAAAAAAACCTTGTTAGCTCAGGGTCGCGCGCGCGATGCGGGTGCAGCAGAGGCAGGAACTGGAGCGTTGGAAGTTGTCGTGCTCGCTCGTCTCTCCAATTCGAGGTCGTTCAATCGTTTCCATAATTCGTCTCTCTCCTTTTCCCGTTTTTTCTCTCTATATGCCGAAAGCATAATTAAAAAATGTTAAAAAAAGCATCGAAAACAATCCACATTTCGAGAAAAATGCACACAAACAGAAATTTTTTCAATCGTGTGTGTTACAGGACACGCGATAGAAGTAGAACAGTACATGCAAATATGGAACTTTAATTAACTTAGAAGTCATGACGAATTTGAAAATGGTTAAAATTTAAAAATTTTCAATAATTGTGTAAAATTCGGTAGTTTTGAAAATTATCGAAATTTCAACAATTGTGACAATCTTTAGGTCACAAAAATTGTGACAGTTATCTAATTCGACAATTCTCAAAATTTCAGAAATTTCGAAAATGGTGTAAATTTCGATAATTTCGAAAATGATAAGAATGTCAAATATCCCAATAATTTGAAAAATTTCGAAAATTTCGAGAATTTCACAAATTTGTAGAATAACAACATTTTTAATAATTTTCCGAATTTTGGAGATTTGGAATTCCAAAAATGTTTAAAAACTTAAAAAATTTTATAACTCCAAGACTGTTGAAAATAAACTTTTTGATATTTCCAAAATTTTGTACATTTAAGTAATTTCAAAATTTATCAGAATTCTGGTAATTCGGAAATATCTTGTAGATATTTATGAATTAAAATAAAAAAAAGCTCTTCTTTTCCACTCGTAAAAAAATCGGTCACTTTTCACCCGCAAAACAGTGAAAAAAACTGTCACTTTTTCAAGAATTATGTAAGAAATCTATTATTCCACCAAAAAGTACATCATAAAAAAACGTATGCGAAAACCCAAATTCGAAAATTAACCGCCCAAGACTTCAAAAATGTTCACGTTTACAACTCAAAGATGACTCACTTTTGTCTTTCAGCCTTGTAACTGGCTGTGAGCTCGTCGAAGAGCTTACTATTCATTTCCATAAAGGTCTTAAGAACGTTATAAACAAGAGCCACAATTGTCTGATTCCAATGTTCCTTGCTTATTCTGTATAGCGCGGGGAACATGATTGCCATTATCACATGGTTATTTTCTTCAATCAGGGACATTATGTACTCGTTGTTCCAGAAGTATAAAGCTCTTTCCGCGACCTGCAAGCCAAATTCACATTTTCAATGTTTTATACAGAATTTTGCGTAAATAGAATCGTGAGAAGAATTTGCATAAACAATTCGTAAATTAAATCGTAAGAATTTACGTAAGAATTCGTAAATAAAATCGGAAGAAGAATTTACGTGAAAAATTCGTAAATTAAATCGTAAGAAGAATTTACGCAAAAAATTTGAAAATAAAATCATAAGAAGAATAAACGTAAGAAAATTCGTAAGTTGAATCATAAGAAGGATTTACGTAAGAAATTCGCAAGTAAAACTTTAAGAATTTACGTAAAAAATTGACAAATAAAACGATAAGAAGAAAATTGACTCAGAAAAACTGTAAGACGAATTTATGTACAAAACTGTAAATGAAACCGCAAGAAGAAAATTTATAGAAGAAAACTGTAACAAGAATTTACGTAAAAAATTTGTAAATGGACTCGTAAGAAGAATTTACGCAATACGTAAAAAATTCGTAAGTAGAATCTAAAAAATAATTCACGTAAGAAATTAGAAAATAAAATCGTAAGAATTCACGTAAAAAATTTGTGAATAGAATCGTAAGAAGAATTATCGTAAGTAATTCCCAAATACAATCGTAAGAATTTAGGAAAATAATTCGTAAATAAAACCGCAAAAGAAAAATTCACGCAAAAAACCGTAAGATCGAACAAATTCGTAAGTAAAATCGTAAGAGTTGACGAAAAAAATTCTTAAATGGAATCGTAAGAAGAATTAACGTAAGAAATTCGTAAATAGAATCCTAAGAAGAATTAACGTAAGAAATTTGTAAACAGAACTGTAAGAACAATTTACGTAAAAATATCGTGAATAGAACCGTAAGATGAATTTATATAAGAAATCTATACATAAAATCAGAAGAATTTACGTAAGAAATTTGTAAATATTATCGTAAGAAGAATTAGCGTAAGAAATTCGCAAACAGAATCGTAAGAATTTACGTAAATAATTCGTAAATAAAACGGCAAGAGGAAAATTTACGTAAAAAACTGTAAGATCAATTTACGTAACAAATTTGTAAATAAAATCGTAAGAGTTGACGTAAAAAATCCGTAAATAAAATCGTAAGAAGTAAGAAATTTGTATTACGTAAAAATATCGTAACTCGAATCGTGCGCAGAATGTACATACGAAATTCGCAAATAAAATTCTAAGAATTTACGTAAAAACTTCGTAAATAGAATCGTAAGAAGAATTCAATGTGAAAAATTCGTAAATAAAACCGTAAGAAAAATTTATATATACAACAATGCGTAAATAGAATTTACGTAAGAAATTCGCAAATAAAATCATAGAAATTTGCATAAAAAATTCGTGAATAGAATCATACGAATACCATTTACTTACACAAACTGTAAGAAGAATTTACGTCAATAATTCGTAAATAAAATATTGGAAAGCGTAAGCAGAAAATTTACGTTAGAAATTCGTATATTCAAAAAATTTTACAACGAATTTGAAAAAATTTTGAATAGAAAACAAAACAAAAAAAAAACGTCGAAAAATTTTAACTGTCAAAAAGCTTCGTAATTTTCTCCATAATCAGGACTACATTTCCTTACAAATTCCCGATTTTCCTGCCCCCCCCCCCCCCCCCCCCCCCCCCCCCCCCCCAACCACCACACCACCCCCCCAAACCCATCCCCCCCCAACACAAGATACACAACGCGCGATTTGCCTGAACAGAGGCTCCTGTATTCTGACGAATTGCTTGGGCTCGATGACGTCCAGAATTTCCTCCATTTCGCCGAGAAACATGACCTCTTTCTGGCTGCACGTTTTAGGCCAGAATTTGAGAAGACCCCGCACGACTGGCTCCGTCAACACGGCGTCTTTTTCCAAAAACTGCACCACGCAATACGCTAATTGTGCATGGTACAGCGATAGACACTTAACTTTATGTAACGGCAACAGCACCTACAAAAACACACATTTTATATTTAATTTTCACGATTTCAAAAACAATTTATACAGAGTTGTTGCGCTTTTTTTCTTTTATTGTGAAATTTCACGTAATTTTCCAAGTTTTCCAGGACATCGATGAAATTTTTCCAGGTCGAGTTACTGATGTTTTCAACAGATTTCAAATTATTTATTAACGGCAAGATTATAGCTTAAATTGAACATATTATTAATGAAGTTTAATTTTTTGAAACTTTTGAATTTAAAAACTCAAAAACTTTCGAAATTTACGAAACTATGGGAAATTTTGAAATTCCTGAGCTTGAAAATTCTCAAATTTGAAACTTTTGGAATTGCCGAAACTTTTAAATTTTCTAAAATTGACTACATTTAACTTGAAATCTGTTCTGAAATTCTTAATTCTTGAAAAATTTCGTAAACTTCATAAATTTCAACTCTTCGAAACACCGAAATGTTAATCTTTTCGAAATTTCTTAATCTTTAAAACTCCAGAACTTTCCGAATAAACGAAACTTTGAAAACCCCAAAATTCCAATACTTTTACAATTAAAAATTATTCAAAAATTCGAAATTTTTTTAATTCTCAGGAAATTTCAAAGCTCAATAAATTTAAAATTCCAACTAAAATACTTCAAAATTATAAAATTCATAAAAATTCGTTACCACATCATATTTCCAAAACTTCTAACTTCACGAAAAAAACTTAATAACTTCAAAACTTTGAAAACTTGACAACTTACACAAACTTCAAATTTGTTAAAAACTTCAGAGCATTGAATTTCCATATACTTTGAAATTCCGAAACTTCAAAAATCCAAGATTTTCCACTTTCTGAAATTCCTGAGCTTCAAAGCTTCAAAAATTTGAAAATCTCCAAAACGTTGAAAATTTCTAAACTTGACAACTTTCAAATTCAAAATTTTCCGGAACTTCTGAATTCTTGAAAATTCTCGAGAACTTCAAAAATTACAAAATTTCGAAAAATTTTGAAATTCCTGAGCTTTAAAATTTTTAAACTTTCGTAATTAGCAAAACTTTGAAACCCCTAAAACTTCACAACGTTTTTACAATTAAAAATTGTACAAAAATTCGAAATTTCTACAATTCTTTCGAAAATTTGTAATTTCAAAGCTTTACAACCTCAAAACTGAGAACTACTTGAAAACTTCGACATTTTTGTATTTTTGTCAGAACTGTACGAGCCCAAAAATTTGAAAATGTTGATATCTCTGAGCTAAAAAAATGAGCTTAAATTAAATATATTGAATATGATATGAAATATAATATATTAAAATGATAAATATAATATATTAAATATAATAAACATAGTGAATATTAAATATAATATTAAATTAAATATATTACATATTAAAATAAGCTTCAATTAAAATTAGTTTACAAATTTTGTTCTACAATAAAAAAAAACTGTGTGAAATTCCCATAAGGTTCATAACTCACTACAATCACATGAGAAAATGAACCTCACGCTACAATAGACTAGAAGCAGTTTTTTCATTGCATGGAAAAATGGAGATGCAAATATTTATTTACCTTTACTAAAAACTGTTTATGTTCAACCTTCAAAGGAAGAGCGAATCCATTAATAATGCTACCCAAGATTTCCAACAATTCCCCAACACCGTTAAAATGTTCCGTTTCATACACAAACCTATGAGAAAACAGAAATATGTGTCAGTTACAGTTTTTTCATATAATACGAATAATGCAAATAATTTATAACAATATAATAATAACAACACCTAAATATAAATACATTAATAATAAATATTTAATCGCAATAATAAAATAATCTAATTCATATTAAAAAATGATCAAAAATATAAAAAACAACATACATTTTTACATTCATTTTTCGCAATTGAATTGTGAAAATTTTCACATTCAAATTCAACTTTCACACATAAAAAAAATTCCAGTTTCATTTTCAACAAAAAATTTTTTAAAGTCAATTTTTCCAATATTTTCAAACAATTTTTTCAATTCTTAAAATATTCATAAAAATCATCCTTGAATATTAAAAACACAGAATCAATTTTTCATCAATGAAATAAATTTGCGTATTTTCAATAAACACATTTTCTTACAGAAACAAACAAAATTGAATTTTGGGAATTTTAAATTAAATTTTTGCAAGAAAATGCATTCAATTTTTGAAAAATTTCAAAAAGCATAATATACCTTAAAAAAATGTTGTTGATCTGTTTGCGTATGAAGGCCCGAAGGCCAAGGAACTTGCCGTAGATACGATGTAAAACTGTTTTCAAAAAATCTCTTTCTCTGGGATCTTCCGAGTCGAACAAATCCAACAACTAAGAAAAACAAAAATTGTTTATATCAATGTTTATACGACGATTCTGAATTCAAGAAAATTTATCGACTCAATATTATTAATGTATTAAATACATGTATTATATAATGATAATTTGTTCATAAAATATATCATTATTTCATAATAATTTATACATTAAATACATCATGTTATAATGATTTACATATTACAAATATTATTTTACAATAATTGATGTACTAAATACATTGTATTAAAATAATGTAAATATTACAGAAATTTTTATTTTATAATAATTTCTGTATTTAATATATCATTTAAGAATAATTTACATATTACAAATATACATTGTTTTGAAATAATTTAAATATTACATAAATTGTTATTTTATAACAATTTATTTACTAAATGTATCATTTTGAAATAATGTATATATTACATAAATTATTTTTGCATAATGATTTCTGTATTCAACACATCATTTTATAATAACTGATGTACTATATACATTGTTTTAAAATCATGTCAATATTACATACATTGTTATTTTATAATAATATCTCTATTTAATATATCATTTGATAATAATTTACATATTACAAATATTATTTTATTATAATTTACGTATTACGAATATCTTTTAATAATAATTGATGTACTATACACATTGTTTTAAAATTATGTAAACATTACATAAATTGTTATTTTATAATAATTTCTGTATTTAATATATCATTGAATAATAATTTACATATTAAAAACATCATTTTTAGAACAATTTATATCTTAAATGTATAATTTAAAAATGATGTATATATTACATAAATTATTATTTCACGATGATTTCTGTATTTAATACATCATTTTATAATAATTTACATATTACAAATATGATTTTATAGTAATTCATGTATCAAAAATATTATCTTGAAATAATGCATGTATTACATAAATTATCATTTCATAATAATTTATGTAAAATATTTAATTCACAATTTTATAATGATGTACATTTCGCAAATATTATTTTATAATAATTTACCTGCAGTACGAATTTTTGATCGATAACTTTTTTACCAATCGCAGGTTGGAAGTCGGAAGATTCTAGAAAACGAAGAAAAAATTCATAAACCAGCTGAAGGTGGGGCCAGCTCGCCTCCAGGGTGGGGTCGTCTTCTTCGGGGTCGAAGTCGGGATTTTCACTAGGTGGCAACGTTCGGAACAGATTCGCCGAAATCTAAAAATCGCAACTTTCAGTTGGTTTTGATATCACTCATATTATTCATAAGATTTTCATAATTGTTATTCAACCTATTATTACTAAATTATTTGATGAAAATCATACTTCAAGTTATGGAATTGATTTTTTTTTTTCAAATTAAATTTTCAATATTTATTATTTTTCTAGTTTCTAAATTATTGAAAAATCACATAACATTTTATGAGAATGTTTTATTTTTTGCAATTCAAAAAACAAATGTTTTTTCGAATCTTTAAATTGGGCTCGAAAATTTTCATTTTGAATTTTATACTTTCTTTTATTTTTTAATTTCATTTTTCTGTTCATATTTTCAAACTAATAGAAGTTGAAAAATTTTCCAAATTACAGATTTTCAAACTTAGATTTTAAAATTTTGCGAATTACACATTTTATCATCTCAAGTAAGATTTAGAAATTCGATTTTTTTTTTTTTTTCAAATTCAATTTTCATTTCGTTATTTTTCTAGAGTTATTAAATGATTGAAGAATCACATAAAATATTATTGAAAATGTATGCTATTTTAATATTTAAAAAACGAACGTTCTCTTCGAATTTTTTAATTGGGCTCAAAAAATATGATGGACTCAAATTTTTCAATTTTATCCTTTTTTCATTTCTCTATTCACATTTTTAAACTAAAACGTAAAAAAAATTTTCATAATTTCGAATGCATTAATTGAAATTCAAAAATTTTGCGAATTACAAATTTTTTTTATTATAATAAGACTTATAAATTTGGCTTTTTTTTTCAAACTGAATTTTGATTCTGACATTTTTCTCAAGTTTCTAAATTATTTGAACATTATATAAAATATCATTGAAAATTGGTTAAATTTCACTTTTTTAATATTGCAATTTTTATATCATCTACAAAATTTTTTGTACTTAATTTAATTAAACTTAACAAACCAGAAAATGTTGAATTTCCAAATCAGGCTCAAAAAATATCTTCGATCTGAATTTTTCAATTCTGCCTTTTTTGTAATCATTAAAACACACATAATATTTTTAAAATACACGAATAAATGAATTATTTTCAGATTGTTCATTTAAAACTCTAAAATTTGCAAATCACACCTTTTTTCACTAAAACATTCATCTTCCGAAACCACAATTTTGCAATTTGCAAAAAATTACAAATTTTTTGGCTGTAATTAGCGTACTTAAAAAAACTCAACAAATACATAAGAGGGCTTTAAAAAAATGCCAAAGGTCGGAAAATTCCAATTTTCTCCGGAAAATTCCATCAAATTTCCTATTTTTCATTATAATGACAATCACCATTTTAATGATTTCTGGGTAAACGAACTCGACGAGTACGCCCCGACCCGCTGTTATGTATTCCACTAATTCATTGAGAGTACTCCGTTTGATTTCTTTGCCTTTGAGATCTGCGATCGGGTCCATGAAATCAAACGCCACGCAGCATTGTCGCAATTTTCTGATAAATAAGTCTTCTTGTTCCGACAGTGTCGCATCTGCAAACAAACGATTTGAACATTTTGAAAATTTTGAAAAAACGCCAACACATAAATTGTTCTTAAGAAAATTTTATTTTTTCGTTCAAATAATCATGTTTTTTTGTTTGATTCAAAGGAAAATAAATATTTTCAACATTTCGAAAAATTCCCAAAACACCAAAAATTGGAAAAAAAATTTCCAAGATAATAATGGTTTTTGCAACATTTCGAAAAATTCCCGAAATATGGAAAAGTTAAAAAATGTTCCAACTTCGTGAAATTTTTACTTAAATATTTAAAAATTCTACAATTTCCTTAAATTTATACAAAATTGCATCCTTTATTATTCCAAAAATTTTCGCACTTTTTTCGAATTCTAACAATTACTTAAACGTTATTCTGAAGTTTTAATAAATTTCCAAAATCATTCACGAACAAACAAAAATTAAACGATTACAATGTAAAAATTTTGACAATTTCGGAAAAAACGGCAACACATGATTTGTTCCAAAGAAAATTTTGTTTTTTCGTTAAAATAATCCTGTTTTTTTGTTTGATTCAACGGAAAAAGAATATTTTCAACATTTCGAAAAATTCCCAAAACATCAAAAGTAAAAAAAAATTTTGGTCAAGATAATAATGGTTTTTCAACATTTCGAAAAATTCCCGAAACATAGAAAAGTTAAAAAATGTTTCAACTTCGTGAAATTTTTACTCAAAAATTTAAAAATTCCACAATTTTCCTAAACTTATAAAAAATTTCATTTTTCAGTATTCCTAAAATTTTCGCACTTTTTTTCGAATCCTAACAGTTACTCAAACATTATTCTCAAGTTTTAATAAATTTCCAAAATCATTTACAAACAAACAAAAATTAGACGATTACAATATAAACATTTTGAAAATTTCGGAAAAAACGCCAACACATAATAATTTGTTCCAAAGAAAATTTCATTTTATCGTTAAAATAATTCCATTTTTTTCTTTAATTCAACGGAAAATAAATATTTTCAACATTTCGAAAAATTGCCCAAACATCGAAAATCTTGAAGGTTTTTGAAAAATAACTTCGTAACATTTGCACTTAACTATTTATAATTGCACAATTTTCCTTAATTTTTATAAATTTTGATTCTTTACTATTCCGAAAACTTTTACACTTTTTTATTGAATTTTAACAATCAATCAACAATTACCCAAACAATATTCTCAAATTTCAATAAATGTTCAAAATCATTCAAAATTCCTCAAGAAATTGTATTCTATTGACAACATAATTGCAAATAAACAAAAATATTGCGTTTTATTCAAAGAAAAAAAAAAAAAAAAAATACTTTCAACATTTCGAAAAATTCCCGAAACATCGAAAAATGCGAAATATTTAAAAATTCACAACTATGACTCTTTTTTATGCTCAAAATTTTACCAATTTTACAATTTTCTTCTCCATTTACTTGAAATTATTCCGAATGGTCAGAAATATTTATCCTTTCGTACTTTTTTTCTCGAATTATTAAAATTACTCAAAACGCTATTCTCAATCTTTCAATAAATTTCCAAAATCATCAAAAATCCCTCAATAAAATAATTTCTTTCTTTCTAACCAACATCAAAAATACAAAATATCAATAATCAAACCCCCGAACTAAAAAAAATCCGACCATCATCATGACGATTCCATTTCCCTCATCATTTTTTTTCATCATTCACGTCTTTCTTTTTCCTTCCTTGGCCAAGTTTTTCGTTTGTTTCACACTCGCCTTTATCGTCGTTATCTATTTTGGCTCGTTTTACCTCCCCCTACTACTCCCCCCCCCCCTACTTTTGCTGGTAAAGCACTTGTTAATAAATACCGTCCACGAGAGTTCGTAACAACGCCGGAGTCGACGCGTTACCAACTTTTTTGCCCTTCGAGCGATATTCTTTTCAATTATTCCCGGGCTTTCGGGGTATTTTTAACGACGGGACGTGCGATCGAATTTACTTGGATTTATTTTATGCCGGGGATGGGGAGTAGTGTTTAAGAAAGTTCCTCTGCTTTTTTTGTGGGCTTAAACCACGAATTCAAGTTACATAACATATGTCGAAAAACAAGTTTAAATGCACTGTGTAAACGAACAACAATTTTTCATATTTTGTCTAAAGGGACGTGTTTATTTTTTTTTTTTTTCGTAGAGAAGAGAAATTTTACGATGTTTAAAAATACGCAAAAACCAGACGTGTGATTTAAGGAGATAAAAAATGAAAGATTAAAAATAAGAATAAGTAAAATAATTATTTCGACACATCATTCAATGAATGTTAAAAAATGTCTGAAATAGTTGCATTTGCCGATTTTTTTCACGCGTTAGAGGTTCAAACTATCGAAAATTTTAAATTCCAAAATTTTCAAAAAACTTGCGAGTTTTGGAAATTACATTTCTAAATGTCTGAATTTTACAACCAAAGTTGAGAATTTTTATACTGATATTGAACATTTCCAAACCAAAAAACGATTTCATTCATTTTTCATCTATTTTATTTATATACCTACAATATTTTTTCGTAATTATATCACATAATTTTGAATTTCATGAGTTTTCGAATTCAAAAAAAAAAAAAAAAAAAAAAAATGTCAAAATTTCCAACAATTCCTGATCGAACCAAACAACAATTTTTTTTTTAATTTTTATATATTTTATGCGCACCTAACCTCAAAAGTGGTACTTGAAAGGTCTTTTTCGATTATAAGCGCATGAAATAGAGATCGCAAAATTAGGGTAAAATCTGATTTTAACTCACTATTACAGTCCTCGGCTCCACCTCGGACAGTAACTCACCGTTTCCTTAAAATCAGCATTACCCGAATGAGCGATAATGTACTATTATGCAAACCATGTTTCTTACATTATGTCATATAATTTGGAATTTCGTAAATTTTTAAATACCAAAAAAACACAAAAAAATGTCCAAATTTCCAAAATACAGACATAAACTTTAGAAAAGGAATAAATTATTCTCAATTTTAGGACTCTGGAAATTAATCATTTTTGATTAGACAATTCTAATTCGGTGGTTTCACAAAAAATATAAAAAAACAAAATTTGTGAATATCGTTTTGAAATGAATTTTCCGAAATCAAAATTAATAATTTAAAAAATATCAATTTTCTGACCCACTAACTATTTCTGACCTCAAAACATCATAAAAATTCACTTTTTAAAGATAATTTTTTCTCGTAAAATGATCGAACAATAATTGCAAATTCGAACAATTTACCGATTTTAAAATGTGACGTAAAAATTCGAGGAAGGGGATCAAAATCTATAAAACTTTTTTTACTCAGAATAAACATCCTTTCAAATTATAAAATCTCGACATTAGTGACAAAAAGTGATCAAACTTGCAAACTCAAAAATTGCGACGTTCAAAATTATTAACGTTAATTAACCCCCCCCCCCCCCCCCCCCCCCCCCCACCCCCACAGC
>JAPYZK010005836.1:0-15470 GCA_030522785.1 Platygaster equestris
CAAAGCTCTAAGGGCGATTGTTGCGTCAATCAATCAGGTAACCCATTATTTACCCCCCTCTCAGCAGGGCCGTGAAATCACATATTTCTCGCGGTTGTTGAATAAAATATTGTGTGCCACTATTGGTCGGAAGAGGAGATTCCACTCGCGCGTTGCCACACTCGCTACGCTCGTGAGGCAATCTCCACGCGCGAGGAATTTCCTCTTTCTCCCACTAGGCGCACAATATATCATTTCGAAATTACGTTTCAACTTCCCCCTTTTTTTACACCGTTTGGGACAAACTTAAGTTTCGAAAATAAATTTTCGAAGTACTAATTCCCGAGTTTTTCTAACAAATATTTACTCAAAACTTTCACCAATTACGGAAACTTCCCAAAATTTACGAAAATTGCCACAAATTACCTCAAAAATGCCCCAAAGTCTCTAATTTCCAATTTTTTCACATTTTTTGGAGAATTCAAAAAAGTACATTGGCCCAAAATGATCGTAGAAGGGATTGTTAACAAATTTTCACTCAAAACTTCCACTAACTACGGAAACTCCCCAAAATCTCCGAAAATTGCCAAAGAATTCTTTTAAAAATGTCCCAAAGTCTCTCATTTCTCATTTTTTCCCATTTTATGGAGAATTCAAAAAAAGGCATTGGCCCTAAACGATCGCAGAAGGAAGTGTTAACAAATGTTCACTCAAAACTTCCACCAACTAGGGAAACTCCCTAAAATCTCCGAAAATTGCCAAAAATTACCTCAAAAATGCCCTAAAGTCTCTATTTTCCAATTTTCTCCCATTTTTTGGAGAATTCAAAAAAGGGCATTGGCCCCAAACGATCGTAGAAGGGAGTGCGGACACGCATGGCGAAGTAAAACGTGGCGTCAAGGGTCAGGCTGGGCCGCCCGTGACGCCCCGTCTCGTATCTGCTGATGCCTCGCCTTTGCAGCCTTCCACTCGTCCCTTACATTACAAATGAAAACGTGACTTCCTCGCCTGAGCTCGCAACTTTCGTTCACGATTCGCTCGACGGACCGGATCAAAACTTATCGAGCATTCGAGTTTTTTGTGCTTTTAGTCCTTCTGGAGCATGAAAACCCACGCTTTTCGAACACGACTTCCATCAGGTTAGTAAAAAATGCTCCTAAACCAAAAAAATGTACGGAAAATCCTAACTGTCTACAATTTTCGAAAACTTTCCAGATATCCTGGCCACCCTGTATAAAAGGGAGACGGGAAAAGGAAAAGGGCGTAAAAGGGGGATTTAGCGATAGAAGGGCGAGGGAAAGGGCCGTAATTGTCCGCTATAAAGGAGAAGGTTTACGGCCAAGGTACCGTATTCTGAACCTTCCTTGGGCGTGGGTTTCCTGAAAAACCCAGGTGCCCATCAGCACCTGCCTGCACTGTGTCTACTGTCTGTCCCCCGTACTTTTTTCTACGATTTATAATGTTTCCTTTACATTTTACCAAGGGTGTAGGCAAGAATTCCATCAGGGAGAGGCATTTAATTTTTTGTAGGAAATTTTCATACATTTACGAAATTTTTGCAATTTGATGTTTTTAAGATTTAATGATTTAATCAATAAAAACATTTTTTTTGGTGCAAATGATTTTTTTCTGATTAAATTAATGTTTTTCAGTATCTCAAACAATTATTTGACAATCATAGCTTTTTTGCGAGAAAATGATTTAATGATTCGTTTCGTGATACCGAAGTGTTCGGAAAGTTTTGAAGAATTATCAAGTTTTCAATGTTTCGGAAATTTTCAAGTTTTTGAGAATTTTGAATAATTCTGAAATTTTCAACTTAGAAGTTTCAAAAATTTTGGATGTATCGAAGTTCAAGAAATATTGGAAATTCTGAAGTTTCGGAATTTTAAAATAAAGAAAGATTTCGAAAATTTCCAGAACTTTCTCGAAAATCGAACTTTCACGATTTTTTTTAAGATTTAGAAATGTTTCCTTCACTTTTTACGCTTTTTACCAAGGGCGTAGGCAAGATTTTTATCAGGGAGGGGCATTTTCTTTTCTGTGGGATATTTCAGAAATTCATTTACGAAATTTTTGAATTTCGACGTTTTCAAGGTTCATGATATTCTGAAGTGTTTGGAATTTGGAAATTTTACAAAGTTTCAAGTTTTGAAAGTTTCGGAAATATGTAATTTTCTGAGAATTTTAAATAATTTCGAAATTTTTAGCTTAGAAGTTTCAAAATCTTTGGATGTATCAAAGTTTAGGAGACATTGGAAATTCTGAAGTTTTGGAATTTTAAAATAATAAAAGATTTCGAAAATTTCTTGAAAATCGGGAAATTACGGTATTTCCTGTTACTCGAATAAATTACATAACTGTACTTGAATAAAAGATGGCTCATTTTCGTAATATCCTAATCGACTCCAAATTTTTTATTTTTCTACGGAAAGTTCAAATAAATCGGAAATAATTTTATATTGATGATGCGAATCGAAATTTTTGATGATTCCTATGCATTTCGAATTATATATTTTTTTTAAAGCGACACGAACTTTTACGTCCGAAATTCCCAAAGAAATAACGTTTTTGTAAATTTCATAAAATTGAAAAAAATAGATCGTAGTTCAGTAAATTTTAACGAATTTTGAGAATTGTTAATTTCATTATTTTTTTCAAGTTCTCCGTATTTTTTTGAAATTTTCTCAAACTTCAAAGAATGAATGACAATTTATTGAGAAATTTCAAGAGATATATTATTATGTATTTTCAGAACTTCGTATCATTAATTCAAAATTTGGCATAAATTGAAAAAAAAAGTTCCGAAAAATTCATCAAGTTAACTTTTCGATTCTGAACATTCATGATGATTCGGAAAAATAAACAAATAAATAAATAAAACGATAGTTGCTTGAATAATTCAATCGAAGTTGCAAACAAATACATAAAATTAGAAAAATTCAATAAAATATCCAAGAACTTTAGGTATTTTTAAACATTTTCAAAAATGTACGTTCATTTCGTAAAACAATTCAGAAATTCTCCATTTTTGGGCATGGATATCCCGTTTCTTGCGAATAATTTTAAAATGTTAAAATTTTACAGCACACAAACGTATTCAATTCTTCTCAATTCCGACTGAAAGCATACATTCATTAAAAAAACCCATATTGAATTAATCAATCAATTGTTGTTTGATTTCAAGAGAAACAAATTACATCAACAAACAATTGTGGCAACAAAAAAAAAAAAAAAAGATAACGCGCTGACGAAAAATACTTTCGTAAAATGACTTATCCCGAAATTCTAAAATCTGGCCCTGAAAAGGGTCATAAAAATGACTTTTTTCAAAGCTATCAAGATCATGTTTTTCTATCTCTTAAAATCCGAAGCTTCTAAAATTCTATACTCCCCACAAAATTCTACAGGAATCCCACAAATATTCCCTAAATCTTGAAACCAGGTTTTTTTCCACTATTTCACACAAACCCAAAACTTCGTAGAATCTAGCCCTAAAAAGGGTCGTAATGATGACCTTTGTCAGGTCTATTAAATGCAAAATAAATTTTCGAGTCTTTAAAATTCGAAGCTTTAAACAAATACTCGAAAAAAAAAAAAAAAAAAAAAAATTCGTAAAAACTGTTACCTAATTACAAACTTAATTTTAAAATGATCAAAATTACAATTTTCGAAATTTTTATTTTTTTGCGTAAAAAAAATGCAAACCTCAAAACTTTGAACTTCAACATTCCCAACTCCTTTTCATCATTTCTCTTACAACTACTAAATTATTATTGCGTAAAAAATCAGGCATTTCCTTCATCATTTCAAGTGTTCTAGGCAATGAACCCCCCCCCCCCCCAACGGTCGTCAAAAAACGATTAGCCACCCTGATCGGTGTCTCATTTTCAGAGACTGGAAAATTCGAGGACACCCATGGGACCCCAGAAAACCTCATAATTATGGCGACACACAAGAATTTCAAGAAAAAAAAATTGCCCAGACACATGGGCATTCATTAATATTATGTACATACACAAAAAGACTTGTAAATGTAAAAAAATCGTCTAGAAATGGGAAATTTCTGGGGACTTATCTCCGGCGACTCGGAAGTTTCTGTGTCGGGGTTTCCGGCGTGCGTCCCATGGCATACCAAGTGCACACTCGGGAACGTATCGATTCGCGAGGCCGGCACAGGAAAACACTCCGGCTGCCAGAGACGCGATTTCGGAGCCTGCCAAGGCACCGAAAACACGGACGAGAAGCGAAATCGACGGAGTTTTTGGGGCAAAAATGTAGGGAGAACTTTGGGAGTGGTAGCGAATTTTTAAAAAGTCGGTTAACAGCGCTAGAAGGCCCTTTTCGGGGCTAGATTCTATAAAAATTGTGTAAATCGAAAAAGGAAGTATTAAGGTCTTTGAAGATTTTGGGGGTTGATTCTAGGGAATTTTGTAGGGAGTATAGAATTTGGAAAACCTTGGATTTTAAGAAATTGGATTTTTTCAATTTAGTAGCCCTGGAAAGTGTCATTATATCACCTTTTCAGGGCTATGTTCTATACAATTGTGTCAAATATTAAAAGAAACAGGTTTTAAGGTTTTTAGTATTAATTCTTGAGAAGTTGATAGGGGTTATAGAATTCAGAAAGACGATTTAGAAAAATTAGAGAGTTTCAATTTAATGGTAATGGCCCTTTTTACCGCTAGGTTCTATGAAAATGTGTAAAATTAAAAAGAAGCAGATTTGAAAGTCGTCGAGAATTTTTTAGCGTTATTTTAGGGAATTTTGAAGGAGTTATAAAATTTGAAAAGGTTTAGACGTTCAGAAATTATAGAATTTCAATTTTATAGCCCTAAAAACGGTTATTTTTATCACCCTTTTCAGTACTGGAATCTAACAAAATGGAAAAATTGAAAATAAGCTGGTTTTAAGGTATTTATAAATTTTTTAGATTTATTTTAAGGAATTACATAAGGAGACTAGAACTTGGAAAGCCTTGGATTGTGAGAAATTAGTGATTTGAATGTAGTAACCCTGAAAAGGGTTGTAATTATCAATTTTTATTTTCGGAAGTATAGAATTCGAACAGAAGATTGGAAAATTAAGAAGAATTCGAAAACTTATTAGAAATCCAACTTCGGAGGTTTGCAGTTTCTCATTTTTTGGAATCCACAAATTTCAAATGTTTGTATCCGAATTATAAAAGAAGAAATTCGAATTGCAGATTTTGAACTACGAAATTTAAATATGAAAAAATCAAAATTCTTGTCTGGAAATACAAAAATTAGAAATTTCTAATTTAAAAATGCAAAATTCCAAAAATTTAAGAATCTGCAGATCTGAAAATTTCGAAGTTTTGGACGTACGATGTCCAACAAATTCGAAAACTCGAAAATTTGACAATAAAATTTCAAGACAAAATTCAAACAAAATTCAAAAATTCTCAAGCATTCCAAAATTCGGTCATTCATATCCAACAAGACGAAAAAATGTCAAATCTCATTATTAGATTCCAAAACTTCCGAAACTCGCAAATGTACAACCAAAAATATAAAAACTTCCAAAATCCAAAACACCCACATTCTCTAATTTCACTCCTGAATCCGAAATCCAAATTCTGATACCCCAAAACCGAAAACTCAGAATTCCTAAACACAATTCCCTCTCCAATTACAAAAAATCGGAAACCTACAATCTAATCTGATCTCAAAAAACTCCACCTCGGAATCGCTCAAAAATTCCCACCCGAACAGCCCCTACAAACCTCAACGGAAAATCCACCATCAATGTTTTCAACCCCCATAAGGCATTACCGAAATCCCCCTGAATCCCCCCGAAAAAAGTGCCTACCGTATGGGGTAACACTCCCGCGTAGCCGTCATGCCGCGATATAGCCGTGTCCCTCGAGTATGCGCGCACCCACATCCACACACACCACTCACACCAGCACGCGCGCGCACACACGCGGGATATTTCGGGCGCACGCGACAAGCGTACATCCACACTCCAAGACAGCGCGCGACAGACTGACTCAGACTCAGGGCGAATTTTGGATCAAAGCGGACAAAGAAGAGCTGGGGAGGGCGGGGAAGGAAGAGAAGTGGGGGTGATCCTAAGTGCCTAGAAGAGATATTTTGGCAGGGACGTAAACGAGACATGAAAGAACCCCTGGTAGCCCTGGTAACCCAACCTGACCCAAAACATCGATGTACAGTATTTAAAATATATGCCTTTACGATTTTCCTCTATATTCAATGGGGAAGTATCAGAAAGATCGGAAATCTAGGGGAAAAGTGAAGGCATATATTTGAAATACATACTGTACAAGAACTTGATTGAAACTTTTCAACTTTTTCTATTGATTGTGAACAATTTCAGGTGTAAACACTTCCTGATTGAGGAAAAGTACGAAAATAGTACATCGTTGTACAATTAGGAAACGTTGATTTTGAAAAAACGAATGTTTGTGGCACAAGCCGAAGGCGAGTGTGCAATTTTGTCAAAATCGACGTTTTCTGAATGTATACCGAAAAATACATTCGAAGTACCAATTTTGAGATTAGAGTGGAGAAAATTGTATCATTTTCATATTCAATTGATTTTTTTCTCATGTACAGCTAAAAATATTTATATTTGAATACCCCTGACGCCACACTTTACGGTCCTAGGCCGAAAATGTATACTTTCGCGTCCTCTGACGTTCTTGACATGTAAAATACGAGGCTAAATTATTTCCTGTGAGAATCGGTAACGAAAGTTCTCGAAACATTTTTTTATAAACTCAAAATTGGAGGAGATATTGAGAATCAAAGTTATACGCCGCGCGGGAGTATGACAACGGGCGTGGTCTGGTGATACTGCGCGCGTAGTGGCGCTAGGCCACGCCCCCTGTCAGACTCTCGAGCGTCAGATGCATTTGACCCTTTGTATCTCCGTCAATTTTGAGGTTAGAAAAAATGGTTCAGAAACATTCGTTTCAGAATTTTGCGAAGAATTTTTTCTGAATGTACGTTTCCCATTTCGAAAAAAATTACAGTATACGATTTCAATTCATTCTAGCTCAAAATGTCGTCTGTTTGTACATGAACTTCAAGACACTGCATACAAATTTTGAATGAAATTACAAGATACAGATACGATTAAAATTATTATGCTCACATATTTCGTTGCACAACATGTGCTAATTTCTGGAACTCCAGAATCAGCTTTCAATTCAGAACATAGGAGAACAAAAATTATCTTCATTTTTAACTTGCCAAATCGAATATACAATAGCCTAACAGAAAAATGCGAAATACATTTTTTTGCTCAATTTAGAAAAAAAGAGATCATCCATAACATTTACGAACTCGAATGGAAACTTATTTCATAACTCTTTTTTCTGAATCGTCCTTAAAAATTAAAACTTACGCATTTTTCAAACGATTCACGATTTTCATACTAAAATAATCAGAACACTTATAGAAAATTATCAGCATCCCGTCATTGTTGGAGAACGCGAAATAAATTCTTCACGATGTTTAAGAGAATAACGCACGGAAATAGTTATAAACAAATAAAGCGGGCATATTCACTCACATCAATTTCGTGCTTTTGAACCTGAAATTACGCATTTAAAGTACAGTAAATTGCATTAAAAACAATTTTGTTTTAATGCGTAAATGTTGTAATTCTTACGAAAACTAACTTATTAAACTTTATTCTTACTAAACTCTTCATGATTCGATTCATTTAAAAAAAGTCATTGCTTTAATACTACTGATATATGTTTTTAAAAACAAATTAGACAAAATGAAATATCGTAATGTTCAATTCTTTATAGACGCAAAATGCTACAGTGATGCCACTTGCTACAAATCAATACTTAAAAGGATATTTTTCGAAAAAGCGTTTAAAAATCAGTGACTGAACTTTATAATTTTGAAACTCATTATCGATAAAATTGTAATAATTTTTTTCACGTACTCAGATAAGATTTCTGAATTTCGAAATTCAAATTTGGCGCGCTCGTCCACGTAGTGACGTCACAATATGGCGTCGCGTTGAAAGTTTCTCGCGAGAAATTTAAATTCAATAACGTTTTTACAATGTTTCTCCTACTTTAAAGCACTTGAAAAATTCGTTAAATCGTCAGAAAAACCTCGAAACATCACCCATCAAAAATTGAAATCGAGAATCAAGATAAAAAATTCTCAAACAAAAGCCTTACGTTTTCTTTGTTTGAGATAAAAATAAAAAAAGTTCATCGCTCGAATTTCGCACTCGAGTAAACATGACTGGAGTCATCAACCGTTCGAGAAAATATGAAAAACTTGCGCTTTATTTCGAGCGTTTTGTACTGAAAAATGGGTTAAGCGGTCTGTTTGTTTAATAAATATATCGCGAATACAACGAGTGAGAATAAAAAAATGTGCCTGGGTCATTATCACGTTCATCGTTATCGTTTTCTTCGAGCTTTGATTTCGCTCTTGAAAATTATCGGAGTGATTAAGTAATCGTGGGTTTTTGTGGATTCGGATTTGTAGAAAAATATTACATTCATCTATGATTCATACGAGATTTAAAACAATTTATGAAAAATTTATTAATGTGTGTGTGTGTGTGTAAGTTTGAGAACGTTTTAAGGATTCACCAAATATCTTAGAAAACGCGTCAACTCTCCTACAATTATTCACAATGCAATAAATTTGATAGAAATGGATAGTGCTTAAAATTTTCAAAGTAATTCCAAAAAAATCACTTCGGAATAAAAAATACCACAACTAACAGATTCTTTGACATAATCCAAGACGAAAGTTTTCAAACAACTTTTCAACAAAGCCAAAAGTGACAGAGATACGGACGATCAAACTTATCCGACGAGCAAGATTATGACAGCATGGCTTCGCGCGACTGCGCGCGCATCAGAGCTAGGCCACGCCCCATGTCACACTCCCACGCATCAGATATTCAAAATCCTCTGTATTTCCATCAACTCTGACTTTATAAAAAAACGACTCAGGAACTTTCGTCTCAGAATCGTCCACGGAATCTATTCGCAGCGTTTTCATCACATTCGAAACATTTTTAGACTCTAAACAAGACATTTTGCGGACTAAAACCATTCTTTCGGAAATTATTTACTTAAAAATATTCAAAAGCTGAACATTCTGATATATAATTCAACATTAAAAAGCCTTGAGGAGTTCAGAAATAAACAATCATCAACAAAAACACATCACGAAAACATTCAAATCAGCCGTTTTTCGCTGTTTTACAAAGTTCGAATCGAAAATTTTCAGTCTACCTCCACCCATCCTTATCTGGATCTTACTATTAATGGAATAAAAAATTATCTCTTGTGGAAATTTCGTGACTGGGGCATAAAAAATTGAGGCAAGCGTGTTGGAGGGGGTGAAAAGGGAACGTTAAAGGTACCAGAATATTCATCGGTATTCTGGATTGGTAAGGTGAAATAGCGAGATGGCTCGAGTGCCGGGGGGATTCTGTGGTCTACTTCCCTGCGGCCCGCGGAGGTCGGCGCATTATGGGCGTCGGTGCCGGGGAGGTGAGGAGGAGGGGGAGGCCGGGAGGGATAACAAACCGACCCCACTAGACGTACACACGTGGAGTAACTGTGTGTATGGGGGGCTTCCACGTAAAAATAAAAAATTCGTTCGGGACATATTTTGTATTTTTAAATTTCATTTTTCCAGGCAGAAGGGGGAGGGAGGGGGGGGGGTACGGATTAAACGATAGGATGATGCTCATAATTTTCTTTTTTTCGCAATTTCAAAATAGACAATTCACGAAATCAAATTCAACAATTCTGATCTTTTTTTTGCCGTAGAAATACGACTTTCCCCGTGCTTTTTTTGTACAGTAAATGATTACACCAATCTAATTTTATAATTTTTTTAATTTACCCACTCATTTTTGACAATTAAAGGTTTATTGCGAGAAAAAATGAAAAAAAAAAGAATGCTAGATACTATTTATTCATCAAAAAATTTATTAGTATATTATACCTCACCTCAGCCAATTACCGCTGCAATAATTTTATCATAACAGTCGGTAGATTGCTTGTGTTTAGTGTTCACTATTCGCAGTTCAAATAAATCGATATAATAATCATTTTATTTTACATCTTTCTACGTAATCTTCTAGTTATTATGATATTTACTTAAAATTATCATCATTATTTCATATTTTTATTCATCATTGAAATTTATTTGTATTGACGAAATTTCATTTGGAACATCCCAAATGTAAAACAGGAGTGCAGGGAACTGGCAAGAAATACACACAAAACACAACAACGAAGCCGTAGCTGAGGGATTTCCAAATGAAAAAAAAGTGTAGGACCTAGTGCAGGGAATGTAGGGAAGTCCCCTTCGAATTAAGGGAGCGAGGGAAAAGGAGGAGATGACGGGAAAAAAGCGAAACAGAGTGAGAGGGACGGCGCCCACGCATTCCCGTCCATCATTTGGGGTCCCCCTTTTGCTTTTGCATGGGACGCAGATTATGCTGGTCCACCGTTAACTCCACTTTTCGTACTTTTACAATTGCAAAAACGATAACAGAAACGAAATGAGAATATTACATAGGTCGCAATTGTCAATAAATCGGAAAATGTCAGAACGAAATAAAAATAATAAGAACTCAATCGAGTTTAAAAAAACTGTACCCATGATTTTTTAACAGTTTCGAAAAAATAATCAAATTTATTGTAAATTTATCGGATTGGACTTGTCCGAATTATGTCAAATATTTTCAAAATTTTGGAAATTTTGGAAAATTCAGAAGATTTTGACGATTTTTGGGATCAAGAATTACGGATCGAAATTTTCGGAAATTTCTGAAGAGTTCATAATTTCATGAAATTTCTGATAATTTTCGACTAGTTTTGGAAAAATTGTAAAATATATCGTATTTCCGAAATTTGTACACTTGTCTGAATTATGTCGACTATTTTGAATATTTTTGGAAATTTTTGAAGAATTCAGAGTCACGGACAACTTTTGAAATCACTAATTTTATAATTTATAAAATGTTCGATAAAATGCTCCCGCGCTTTTTACATAATATAAGATCCGACTAATTAAAGCTAGAAAATAGCGTTGCAAAGCAAGAGAGCATTTTATTGTGCGCGTCCAAATTCTCACGAAGCCCTCGAAATCCGGGCCGGGAAAGTGAATTTTACGTAACTTGGAATATGCGGCAAACTAATATCACCGACTTAGCAATCGAAATAATAAGAATAATAGTAAATTTAATAATATTGATATTTAATACGAATAAAAAAAATTGCGTAAGAATTCAACAGTGTTCAAACATTTCCAAACTGCAAGATTAATAAATTTACTATCAAAAATGAAAAATATTGATACAAATACCAATAGTTTATTTTTTATTATTTGAATAATTTTTGAGGCAGCTTTTCGGTAGTTTCAAAAATTGCCAAAAATTACGAAAAAGTGGAAAGTTTAAATTATAAACTTAAAAAAAATTTTTTTAAATTTAATTTTAATTAAATTTCAATTTTTTAACTAAATAAATTTTTGCAAGTCAACGAATTTTTCAAGAATATCGAGCATTTTTAAAGATTTTGAAAAGTGTTCGTAAATTCTGATAAATGTATAATAATTTCGAAAAATTTGATTGCAATGTGTTAGGCATTTTCCAACATTTTCAAGTTGGAAATTAATAATCATAAATATCTTACTAGGGAATTCGAAAAAATATCTGGAAAATTTTGACTCACTTAATTTTTTAAAATTTATTGATTTTTACGTGTACAGTACTTGAAATTATGACGCCTTGTATGTTTTTGGTAAATTCAGCCCATTTTTCGAAAAACTGTATAATTTACAACATTTCAAGCAACCTTTGTAACTCGATTAATTTTCGAAAATTTTTGAATTCAAAAAATTCTGTAGACTATTATAATTTTCCAATTCACAAAATTCTTTAAAACTATTATAATTTGTGATTTCAAAATTTCTAGAGAACTATTAAAATTTTCAATTCATCTCAAAAATTATAATTAAAATGTAATTTGTGAATTCAAAATTTTAAATTAAAAATAAAAAATTGTGACTTCAAATTTTAGTAAATTTTCAATTTGATTTTGAATTGTTGAATAAACATTTAAAAATTTCAATTCAAATTTGAAATTCTCACCCAAAATATGATTTAACATTTTTTAAATTATAATTTCAAATTTTAAAATGAAAATTTTAAATTAAAAATTACAGTTTGTTATTTTTTCGTAAAAAGTTATTTTCGAATAATTTTTGCTTAAAAAATATTTCCGACAAAAATTTCACTAATTTCCGAAAAATTCGAAATATTAATTCAAAAATTTTTAATGATAACTACAAATTTAAAAATGAGAATTTTGAATTTAAAATTTTAATTTTTTTGTTTCGTAAATAGTTATTTTCGAATAATTGTCTCGTGAAAAATATTTCCGACAGAAATTTTCCAAATTTCCGAAAAATTCGAAATTCCAAACATTCCAATCAATTTCCGTAACTGTTCAAACTAGAAAATTTTCATTCGGAAAATTGAATTCAACTGAACAGCTATGCAACAACCGGTTGCACGCTACACGAATTCTCAAGCGCGCAACCGGTTATTGCAGAGCCCTTCAATCCCTAATTTTTTCAACAATTTATGAAGCTTCATTTAAAATTCCAAAATTCACAAAATTTCGAGCGATCCCCGCAATTTATTTAATTTTCAAAAATTAAGAAACATTTTTTTAAACCCAACAACTCGAATTAAAAAATGCACGATTCCCATCGACTCCGAGTGCGCAAAAGCGACCGTCGTTTTTCTGGCGTCAGCAAATGTTGCTCGGGTGAATGAATAAAAAAAGAAAAGACAAAGGGTTCGCAACGTCTCGATTAAACGCGAAAGAACAGCGTTGTTCTCGAGTTTCGAAATCGCGAAGGAATACGAACGAGCGTGTGTTTCAATGGCCCGTGACGCATTCTCGTCAATGCTCCGTTTCAATTGGTCCTTGACAATCGGCGCTCCATGTGCTCCATTCCAAATTACATTAATTATGCATTCGAGCGAGTACCATGGGAAAATACATTATTTCGCGCAAATTTTCCATGTTTTTCCAGAAGAAAATGAAATTATTATTCAGGATTTCAGAATCCTGAATAAAAATCAGATTCACTCTGGGAGTCAACTTGGGAATCAAACTGGGAGTCATGATTCCCATGACTCCCATAATGGGAGTCACATACAGGGCCGTCCCTAGGTTTCGCGAGACCTGAGGCAAAGATTTTAGGCGGGGTTCCTCAATTAAATGTTGTTATGAATAATAAATTGGAATTTTCACGTTTCGGAAATATTAGGAGTCCCAAAAATACTGGAATATAGGAGTTTTAGAATTTTCAAGATTGGAAATAATTGAGTTTTGAGATTTTTGAAGGTCAAAACTCAAGGTTTTGAAATGAGGTGTGGAAATTTCGCAATTTTTGAACATTGTACGTATTTTGAAGTTTTCAAGTTCAGAAAATTCGAAATTTTTGAAATTGCAGAATTTTGAAATTTCGAAATTAATGAAGTTTTGGAACTTATAAAACATTGGAATTTTCAAATTTTCGATCAATTATGGAGTTTTTAAATTTTGCAGGTTACGGAAATTTTACAAGTTTTTAAAATGTTGGAATTTTGAATTTTTTGAGAATGTTCAAAAACTTCTAAATTTTAGAATTTTCAAGATTGAAAATTATAAAAATAAAGATTTGTTAAAATCCTAAAATTGGAGACAAAAAAATTATTATTGACATTTTTACACTTCTGGAAATTTCGCAAGTTTTCAAGTGCTCGAATATTTTGAAATTATGAAGCCTAGAATTTTCGAAATTTGAGAAGTTTTTCGTAAGTCGAAATTTCGAAGTTTTCGAGAATTTCCAAGAACTTGGAAGTTTTAAAGGATTTCAAAGATGAAGAATCATCAAGTTTCCACATTTTTGAAGTTCCGGTAATTCCGCATACTTTCAAGTATTTTGAAATCCTTAAGCAAAGAAATTTCAAAATTTCTGACATTTCAATATTTTGAATTTTCGAAGCTGTAAAGTTTTTAAATTTTCAAAATTTTGGAACTTTCAAAGCTTTGAAAATTTCGGAATTCAATGGAATTGTAAAGTTTTGAGGAATTAGAAAGTACTGAAGTTTGAAAAGTTTCGTAAATTTTGTGAGTTTTGGAAATGTTGGAATTTCGAAGTTCCCGAAAATGTTCAAGAACTTTGTCGTCTTTGAGAATTTCAAAGATTACAGGTAATTGAGTTTTGACACGTTCAAAGTTTGACAAATTTTTTAAATTTTTACGATTGTCGAAAATCTTGGAGTCTGATACATTTTTAAACTACGCAAAATTTCCGAATCTTGCGAAATTTTTCATACTTTCGGAATTTTTATATTTTCAAAAATTCCAGTCATCAGAATCAAAGAATTTTGTAGTATCAGTATTATTTAGAATTATAAAACTGTTATACATCGACATTTTTCAAAATTATGCATGTTTTTGTTATGATGAAAATGATCGATTTTTTTTCAAATTCGCAACATTTTGTGAAGTGTTTCAATTTCTTAGAATTTGTTCAGTTTTTGAAATTAAAATATTTTTAAACAATTTTTTAATGTCATAAAAATTTCTCTATTTTGACAAATACAAAATTCTTGCGAATTCAGAAATTCCCATGAATTTTGGAAAGTAAAAATTTTCCCCGTTTGAAAGTTTCAAAAATATATGCATTTTTATATCTTTGAACATTATGTAACAAAAATTTCACGTATCCCGAAAATGTTTAAATACTAAAGAATCTGACAATCTTTATTATTCCAAACATTTTGAAAGTATAAATATACTTGAAAATTCTGAAAATTTCTACACTTCCTAATTTTACCAACATTTTATAAATAAATTCAAATTACAGTAATTTTAATATTTTCAATAATTTTCACAATTCTCAAAATTTAGAAAAACTTACAAATTTTAAAAATATAAATAACATCGGAAGATTTCGAAATTTCAAGTAGTTTTAACATTAAAAAATTGTAAAAATTTGGGAATCATGACTCCCAAATTGGGAGTCATGTGGGATTAGACTCCCATTTATCGGAGAGTGAATCGCCCCTCGTCCCTCATTATTAAATAATCAATTATTTATAATGTGACGTCACAGAGCCGCCAAAAAAGCGATCGTTTTGACGTCACTGCTATACTAATAGGGTAATTGAGAGAGTTCGGACACTCTACCCCCCTCCCCCCCCACCCCCCGACTGTGTGAGGCCGATTTTTTTGAAAATCGCACTGTACATATGTTTTGATATCAAAACGAAAAAGCGAGTTTTAAATCATGGTTATTCTTTAGATTTGACAAATTATTGAGTGTCATTCGTATGATGTTACGTAAACACACCCGAAAAATTTATGTCTTCCATAAACGGGTAAATTTTAGCTGGAATATTAAATTTTGAAAGGAACATGACTAAAACGTAAAAAA